>CM033470.1:66802502-66988160 GCA_019447015.1 Hymenochirus boettgeri | reverse complement strand
CTGCCAAATTAAGTTTAAGAAGTTTAAGCCGTCTGCTCCACGGCAAGTTTGAAATTAGTGTGAGTGAGTGAGGGCTTTGCCTTTTTTAGTATAGATGAGTAATGAGTGATTGAGTGAGGGCGTTACAGGTGGAATTTCGAAACGAAACCTGCTAAACTTTTGTAAGTAAGGTGCAATGAATGAGCCGGCCAAATTTAAGCCGTCTGCCTCCACGGCAAGTGGGAGATTAGTGATGAGTAGTGAGTGAGTGAGGGCGTTACAGGTGGAATTTCGAAATGAAACCTGCTTAACTTTTGTAAGTAAGGTGCAATGAATGAGCCTGCCAAATTAAGCCGTCTGCCTCCACGCAGTTGGAGATTAGTGATGAGTGAGTGAGTGAGTGAGGAGGGTGTACAGGTGGATTTCGAAACGAAACCTGCTTAACTTTTGCAGTAGGTACAATGATGAGCCTGCCAATTTAAGCCGTCTGCCTCCACGGCAAGTTGGAGAATAGTGATGAGTGAGTGAGTGATGAGTGGGCGTTACAGGTGGAATTTCGAAATGAAACCTGCTTAACTTTTGTAGTAAGGTGCAATGAATGAGCCTGCCAAATTTAAGCTGTCTGCCTCCACGGCAAGTTGGAGAATTAGTGATGAGTGACGTGAGGGCGTACAGGTGGAATTTCGAAACGAAACCTGCTTAACTTTTGTAAGTAAGGTGCAATGAATGAGCCTGCCAATTCATAGGAGAATTTTGTGGAAAGAAACCCCATACTGAGAGCTCTGCATTGGACATTAATCTGTATATATTATTATCAAGCATTACACTTGCATGTGGTCCCAACACAATATTTTTCTCAAAGGGACTGGCAAAGAACATTTCTCAGAGATATTTTAATACCCCTCTGGTTAAGTACACTAAAGTCTTGGAAGTTGTACAATACAAATTAAAACTTACATACCCTCCTTAAGGAGGTCTTACTCCCTTTTAGTTCCCAAGCCATGTCTCTGGGTCAGGATAACCTTATTCCTGAGACTCCAAGTATCAGTTTTTGCTCATTTGATTTGATCAAAACATTCCAACTTTTCAACCACCCTAAAGACTTTGCACCCTTCCTTATCTTACAAGGCAACACAGAGTTACAAAGATATTTGACTCATTATCACAGTATTGTATTATTACAGTTGTACTACTTATTCTATGTAATACTGTATGCAGTAATTATGTGAAATTCAGTTATATGATACTGTATATACCAGTGATGGCGAACCTTTTAGAGACCAAGTGCCCAAATTGCAACCCAGACCCCACTAATTTATTACAAAGTGCCAACACGGCAATTAACCTAAATCTTGAGGTTTTAGTTTAGCAAAAACAGTTTCTACATCTTATGGCTTAAAATAAAACACAATAACAGACTTTAGTAACACAACTAACTTTTTATTGAAATGTAAAAGTTTGCATTTGGCTTTCATTTAATTATGTGATTTCTGCTGTTGTCAAACCTTGGCTCATACTTTATAAGTTTGAGAGCAACACATGCAGCACTCAAATCATCTGTTTAGCTGCTTCGGGTGTCAGATTTGATATAATTCAAAGATGAAAACAACTGCTCACAAGCATAAGATGACCCAAACAAGATAAGAAAAGCAATCCCAAGTGCTTTCATTGGCTTAAAATGATTTGGCAAAGAATTCCACACTTTAAAGAATTCATTTTCAGAACTAACTGTGCTTGTCATTGTCATCCCTTCTACCTTCTCAAGGTTTCATGCAGTTATAGATTTTTTTTTTCAGATAGAGCTTTCCTGAAATTCCAATAGCTCCATTTCCAGATTTCCTAAATCTAACCAATGTAAGCAGAAAGTTCAAGTTCTTTAAATTTTGCTTTATCTGGAGAAGTAAGAAACACAGGGTTGTCCTTATCTTCGGAACTGTAAAATCTGTTCCTAAAATTCCCCTTTGCAGTTGCCACAATGCTCGAAAATTCCTTGTGGATATCCTGATGCTTGTAGGATTATCTGCAAGTGTTGTAGAATTTTCTAATGCAATTTTAGGTTTGAAAATATTTCAGCTGACCACTTTTAAGGTCTCTTTCAATTACCTGCAGTTTTCTCTCAAATTTTTTGATATCACAAACATCCTTTCTGCTGTTTTTCCCTACACCTTTTAGTGTTTTGTTAAGTACATTAAAGTGTAAATGTAAATCTGTAGAAAAAAACATGAGGTTGGTAAGCCAGGACCTATCAGTGAGCTATGGATATTCCTGTCCCATTTCACATAAACAGCTTAATTTCATCCAAGCAGGATAAAAATCTCTCCAGGACTCGTCTCTGCTCAGCCACCGGACATTATTATACAGGTAGCACTTTATACACAATATTGTTTATTCTGTCAGTAAAGTATTTAAATGCATAAACTGTACATGAGCTGTGCACACCTACCCTCATTTATTGTATGAAAGGAACTGTAAACTAATTTTTTTACCTGATGAACTACATGTCCCAAGAGGCTCTGCAACAGGAGTCTATGAAGAAAGCCAATTGGGAGTAATCTCAGGCAAGACAGGAAAAGGAGGGCATTCCAGTTTGGTACTGTTCAGGAGGAGACTGCCACATGTTGCAGAGGCTTTTGTACAGGCCTTGATCTTTCTGAACTGGATGAGGTGCTTGCAGAACTTCACCTTGTAGTGCATGCTGTGGATCTGGAGCCTGTGTCCTTTGAATATCAGTAAGGTGACTTTGGATTTGTGTGGGAACAGGCCACTAGTTCAAGGTGACACCCATCACTGATCAATCTACTGTCAGACTGTGCACCCTTACCAGAGGAAACCCCTGTGTAATCAACCAGTTATTCCTCCAATTAAAGTGCCCTGTCTATACTGGCTTGCAGTGGGACACCCAAAGGAGATACTATTTTTATCACTACTAACAGGGAACTTAACAAGAACGTTAAAAACCCTGCTAAGGATAAATTACAGACTGCAGGATTATATTAAGTTTACTTGCAACAGTTACCCCTCTGCTCATTTGGAATATAAGATTGACAGATAACTTCTACTACTATCCATCAGAACTGTGCTCTCAACACAACAGTTAAAATACTTGCAGTTAATTATTTTACAAAAATAGGTGTTAACAAACAAACTGTAACTTGAATATTAAGATATGTATATTAAGGTAACAACGTTTGCATAATTGTTCATTGTTCTGTCATTGTATTATGTTTTTCTGCCAGATTCAGAAAATTAAATCTGGACCTTTGGGTTGCTATCTTTGTGCTGGTGTCTATTAACTGGGATCATAGGGTGTCACCTGGGGCAACACAGTATACCTGCAACTAATAATCTTGAGCCACACCCAAGGGTGGGCTACATTTGGGGGCTCGTCCGGATGCTATACCCTGCCCACTAGCAGTGACCCCCCCACTTCCTCCTCACAAATAAAGTTAATAGGAAAGAATTTCAGAAAACAATTATGGGCCCACCGCAGTCACGGTATGGTGCCATACCCTAAACTCACCCTGCACAATGCCTGGCATTGATTCTTCCAACAGAGGATCTCACTAATAGACAGATTTATCAGTTAATGGATGAATTCATCCCAAGGGCCGTTGTTTTATAAGAGACAGAAGAGTGATGTGATCACTAAAAATATTTTGCTAGAGTGGGATTCTCAGTCACAAGTCTAGATGTTCCCTCTACATAGAGTTTCGGTAAAGAGGGTCACAAGCCCAACTAGTTCTTCCAAGGTGTGGGCCATCTACAGAGTGTCCTGTAAAATCACAAGAGGCAAAGCTACCCTCAACTTCCATAGTTGCCGGGCCTGATTTCATCACTGCTCTGGGCAGCCTATTGGAGAAAGTGCACCAAGTACAGTTCACCCTATACTGGATTTGGCTATCGTAAATTACGGTTCTTCTCAGGAATTGAACCTGTACCTATAGAGAAGATGACTATGACCTGGATGGAAACAGGCAATGCAAGCTTTAGATGAATGGACCATTCCTGAATCTAATAAAAAGCAAAGACTATCTGAGAGTTTGAGGGGAGCAGCAGCAGATCACAGTTCGCAATTTAAAGTTAAGCAAACAAGATGCACTGCGTATAACTACCTAGAAGCCTTGCAAGATGTGTTTGGTAGAACTGAGAAAGCAGCTGATCTACTTTACCAGTTCGAACATACCTACCAGGAACCTGAGAAAAACTGTCTGATTTATACTCGTTTAGAGATAATACTCCACCAGATATTTTGTTAAAAAAGGGGATCCCAAAAGGTGGACAAGTAAGAGTGAATCATTTTGCAGGGAGCTCAACCCTTGACCCTATTATGCTAAAGCTCCGAATGAAGGGGAGGGTGAAACGCTTATGTACAATCAGCTAATAAAGAAGTCAGAGAGAGGAACTAGATTAGAGGAAAAAGGGGCTACTGGAAGTGTCAGCTCTGGTCATACAGTCACAGTTGGTGCTGTACATCCTCAGAACCCAGCCAGGAGATGCTCAGATAAGGGAGCAGGTGGAAATGTTAACGGAGTTGGTGACACTTGTCTCAAACCCGGTTGTCACCTTAGAAGAAGCTAGATCTATGTTTAATAATTCAACTGCTACAAAGAGAACTGCTGCCACCCCAGCCACCAATTCGAAAACCCAGTGATATGCTACAAGTGTGGCGATGTAGGGCACTACAGAATTCGTTGTGAGAATCAACCAACCCCGAGAGAGTAATTGAAAAATTATCCAAACAACTGAATGCTGAGAAGAAAAAAAAAGCCAAAGGGAAACTCCGAGGCCCCAGTGAAGGAGCCACTGTGTGCCTGTACAGTAAACGCTCCAAAGGACCCATAGGTGCACAAAATAAGCTGGCAGAGCCAGAAGCCAAGAGATGATGCATCACAGTTAAACCATTTATCCCCAGATTTACAAAAGGGCAAGAAGTCATGAAGCTTTCATACACCAGGGTGTTAATGCCAGAAAAGTATACTCTGGAGATTTAAAGAATGCCCCTTCATGCAATGAGCAAGCTAAACGAGACAGAACACAGTTTGTATTCAAAGACAAAGCTTCCTAATGGTCTTGGTCCACCCCAGTTGTGCCTACAAGTTGAAGGCATCTACTCTACAGCACTACTAGATCCAGGAGCCCAGTTACACTCCTGTATCGAGATTTTTACAGAAATATCTGTCACATCTACCTTTAGAAAAGTTAGACACAGTTAGAAATATGGGGTCTCAGCAATACCAAATTTCCCTATGATGGGTACATCACGGTTAAGTTAGAGTTTTCACCTAAAGTGACAGGATCCAAAGAGGTATTTGAGGCACTGGCTGTAGTATGCCCCAGACCTCCCGGAGCCCAAGATACTCTGTGGTGATAGGAACAAATACTGACCTGGTAAGGCGAATGTTAACCCCTCATCTAGGATTGAAGGATAACAAAAATCATCCCATTCATCCTTTGCTGCAGCCAGTCCTTGCCTCTCTAGCACAACAGAACCGAAATTCCTCCAGAGGAAATTGGAAATGTGGGTTCCTACAGACAAAGAACGTGTGATACCCCCTGGAAAAATAACTTGTATGAAGGCCAGGTAAAAATATGGCGTAAAAATGCTGAAACCATTTGATGATTGAAAGGACCAGGGGTAGGCCTCCCTTCTGGTGTGGAACTGATCCTGAAACATTACCTAAGACTGTCTTAAGCATAATCAGGTATATGTGACATTGTTTAAAAAATACTAGCAGTAAGCCGCAATTCTACTCCCGCATTCCTATTAGGAAAGTCTATTCAGCTAATCCTGTTCCGGCAGCTAACATGGTAAGAGACAAAGTAGAAGCCACAAATCACGACAAAACCACGACCACCCAGCATACTATCCGCTTAGAGAAGACAAACCTTTTCGGAAAGATCCCGCCGTATTGCTCCAGGTGACTTAGAGGTCTTCGGAAACACCCTGAGGAGCTCAAAACCGCTGGAATCATTAAGAATCCCGAAGTCCTTATGCATCCCAATAGTGGTGGTACGCAAGAATGGGTCAATCCGAATGTGTGTGGTATTATCGCACCCTGAATCAGCGCACAATTCCAGACAATATACCACTCCCAGAGTTGATGATGTCCTTAACTGTTTGGTGGGGATTAAGTGGTTTACGTGTTGGACTTGCGAAGTGGATACTATCATTCCCTATGCACCCAGAGGATAAGAAAAAACTGCATTTATATGTCCTTTAGGGTTCTATGAATTTAATAGGATGCCCCAAGGCCTCTGTGAGCCCCAGCCACATTTCAACGCCTCATGGAGCGTACAGTAGGTGATATGCATCTACTTGAGTACTGGTGTATCTTGATGACCTGATAGTCTTGGAAGACACTGGAAAACATGAAGAGATTGCTGAAGGTACTGGATCGGTTGAGAAAGAAGGCCTTAAGTTGTCTCCAGAAAAGTGTCAATTCTGTCAGCCATCGGTTAGTTATGTGGGCCATATCGTCTCATCACAAGGTATATCTGCTGACCCAAGCAAATCGAAGCTGTATCTTCCTGGCCAAAGCCCAGAACGGTCACAGAACTTCGATCGTTCCTGGGATTCTGTGGGTATATAGGAGTTTGTAAAAGGATTTTCTAAAGTAGCTCGACCTCTGAACCAGCTACTTCAGAATGACTCTGATGTAGGAGAATCAGATGATAACCTTCCGACTAAGATGTCTATGAGCCGAGATGGGCCAGAGAGTCTATAGAAGACAGATGGTCTAAGGAATGTGCACCAAGCTTTTGACCTACTAAGATATTGTCTCACTCATGCACCGTCTACCTATGCAGATACAACTAAGCCTTATACACTGCACATTGATGCCAGCAGAGAAGGTCTTGGTGGGGTCTTATATCAAGAACACAACAATGAGTTAAGGCCAGTAGCTTACATCAGCAGAAGCCTTTCACCATCGGAAAAAAATTACCCCTGCTCACAAACTTGAATTCCTTGCTCTTAAATGTCAGTGGTAGATAAATTGCATGAATTACCTATATGGTGCAGAGTTTGAAGTGCAGACCGACAACACCCACTGACTATGTATTGACTACTGCAAACTGGATGCTACTGGACTAGATGTATAGCTGCATTAGCACCTTAATTTTAGTCTAAGATACCGTCCAGGCCAAAATAATAGGGATGCGGATGGACTGTCCAGAAGGCCTCATGGAGAATTACATCCAGATGATGAATGGATTGAGATTCCAGCTCCTGGGGTGAGAACAATGTGTCAAGGTGTAACTTGGAGACTTCAAAACGGAGTTTGGCAGAGGAAATTGGTACAATTCTGCTGAAGGTATTCCCCCGCTTTACTGTAAGTTACTTCTGTTGAAACATCAACCATGCCATATTTTCAAGGAGACCTCAAGAGAGACTCAAGTGAGATCCTTCTGCCGGCTGGCTGTGGAGGCCTTGAGGAAGCAGCAACCAGAGATACTCCGTAGTAGTGTGCATCCATTAGCAAGGCTGCTTCTTAAAGAGTGGGATCGACTGCACTTAACGCCATGGTTTAGTGTACAGAAGAGCCCCAAGTGCAACAAACACAGAGAAATGGCAATTGATGCTACCACTGAAACACAAAGAAACTGTCTCACTGACTGCTTTGCATGATGAGCATGGTCATTTGGGTTATGAAAAAACTCTAGGACTTGTGAGGGACCGGTTTTCCTGTCCATGTATGAAGCAAGATGTAGAGGATTACTGCCATTCCTGTCTTAGATGTATACAAAGAAAGAAATTGCCAACAAGGGCTGCTCCCTAGGCCACATGGAGAGTCAAGGCCCTATGGATTTAGTGTGGCATTGACTTTCTGTCTATTGAATCAGATGAGGCTGGCATCAGCAATGTATGTGGTGGTGACAGACCATTTTACCAGGTATGCTCACGCATTTCCCACCCGGATCACGAGCAATTACAGTTGCTAAAGTCTTAGTGGAGCGTTTTTTTATTCATTATGGTCTCCCTAAAAGAGTTCATTCTGATCAAGGTAGAGATTTTGAAAGCAGCTAATACATGACCTTTTAGCAATGCTAGGAGTCCAGAAATCCAGAACTACCCCATACCACCCACAGGTGACCCTCAACCTGAACGTTTCAATAGGACTCTGCTTGACATGTTGGGTACTCTGCCTAATGAAAAAAAACCCCACTGGATTAGCTATATTTCTACAGTTATTCCGCCTACAATAGCACAAGAATGATGCCACTGGATACTCACCCTACTTCTTAATGTTCGGACGTGAGCTAGATTACCAATTGATCTGGCTTTTGGGGTCACGCTGAGATACCCCCATCAAAATCCCATCAAACTATGTAGAGAGATTGCAAACAAGCCTACAGCAATCCTACACAATGGCTCAAAGAGCAGCTGGAAGAAAAATTTGCAAAATAAATCTCGATATGATAAAAATGAAAGTTCATGATTTACAGCCAGGAGATCGTGTCCTTTGGAAACCTGGGAGTCCCAGGAAAACATAAGCTAAGTGATAGGTGGGGATCACAACTATATATAGTTTGCTCCACTACCAAACCTTCCAGTATACCAACTTCGTCCAAAGGGAGAGATGGTCCTATAAAGACCTGGCACAGAACACACATCATGCCTTTAGGGGAAGTGTCATGGGCTACCAAACATAAACAGCCAATGAGTCAATCCCATTCTAACCCACGGAGGTCCAGGAGGCTACAAAGGCAATTACTTCAACCCCTAAATCTATAGATCCTGATGAGCCAAGTGAAGACGAAAATGAAGATGGCTGGGGTTAGATTATATTTTTCAGATTGTGCATCAAAGGGAGCTATCTCAGACTGCTAGTGACCTGAATGCCGATGCACCTGAATTTGTTCCAATACAAACGAGTTATTAGAGAAACTTTAGAGGCTTCACAATTATTCTCACAGCCACTGGGAATGAACCTTTCATTTCCCAGTGATGGAGCCATTGTTGCACCACCTATAAATGATTTCTAGTTCAGATAATCAAATTGAAACCATCTCTTCAGAAACAAGCCAAAATAAAGAGACTGTAATGATACCATTAGTTAACATGAGAGAGCCCAGGGAAATAAAACCCCCTCAAGATTGACCTATAATTTGTTGGGCAAAAGCAGTAAGAAGACTGTTCTAGCATCCCTAGATGGTTCGTGTCACCCACAATTCTTTGTCACAGAACAAACCCTAGTGACACCCTGACCCAGGCTCTATGTGTAATGTACCTACCAAGTGTAAATTAGTATATGACGTATATTTTATAATATCTATGTATTGAAACTGTACTGCTTGCTAGTCTTGCGAGGGCTCAAGAGTTCAGTGGGGGGAGAGTGTAGCACTTTATACCCAATATTGTTTATTCTGTCATAAGTATTTAAATGCTAAACTGTACATGAGCTGTGCAACCTACCCATCATTTATTGTAGTGAAAGGAACTGGTAAACTAATTTTTTTTACCTGATGAACTACTGTCCCAAGAGGCTCTGCAAACAGGAAGTCTATGAAGAAAGCCATTTGGAGTAATCTCAGGCAAGACGGAAAAGGAGGGCATTCCTTTGGTACGTTTCAGGAGAGAGCTGCCACATGTTGCAGAGGCTTTTGTACAGGCCTTGATCTATTCTGAACTGGATGAGGTGCTTGCAAACTTCACCTGTATGCATGCTGTGATCTGGAGCCGGTGTCCTTTGAATATCAGTAAGGTGTTTGGATTGTGTGGGGAACAGGCCACTAGTTCAAGGTGATCACCCATCACTGATCCATCTGACTGTCAGACTGTGCACCTTACCAGAGGAAACCCCTGTGTAATCAACCAGTTATTCCTCCAATTAAAGTGCCCTGTCTTACTGGCTTGCAGTGGGACACCCAAAGGAGATACTATTTTTATCACTACTAACAGGGAACTTAACCAAGCAAGTTTAAACCCTGCTAAGGATAAATTACAGACTGCAGGATTATATTAGTTTATCTCAACAGTTAACCCACTCTGCTCTTTGGAAATATAAGAGTGACAGATAACTTCTACTATTCCATCAGAACTGTGCTCTCACACAACATTAAAATACTTGCAGTTAATATATTTTACAAAAATAGGTTGTATACAAACAAACTGTAACTTAATATTAAGATATGTATATTAAGGTAACAACGTTGCATAATTGTTCATTGTTGCTGTCATTGTATTATGTTTTTCTGCCAGATTCAGAAATAAAATCTGGACCTTTTGGTTGCTATCTGGTGGCTGGTGTCTATTAACTGGATCATAGGGGTGTCACTGGGGCAACACAGTATACCTGCACTCTAATCTGAGCCACACCCAAGGTGGGCTACATACATAAGTAAACATTATACTATGTGCCTGAACCTCCTCAGAAGTGCTTGAAACTGTCAAATCCAGAGCATGAGCCATGATGTAATTCACCATTTATGTGACTTCTTTGAGACATCTTCAAATGTTTTGCTGCGTCCAAAGGGCTTCTTGATGTATAATACAATGGAACTGAATAACAGGATATTTTGTTTCTTTAGTAAGATCTGTATGAAACAAAATGTTGCCCCCCCATAGAAGGTGCCCCATCATTAGTAATTGAAATCACTTTTTCTGGTCGTATGTCTTGGACATAAAAGCCTCCATCACAGCATTGTAGATATCTATCCTTGTGTTTATTTATGTACTGAACTATCTAGTATGTATAGTATAGTATTTGAGGTTGAATAAAGACATACTCCATCCAGTCCAACCCATCTAGCAATATCCTCATTTCCTGCCTAACTGTTGATCCGAGAGAAGGCAAAAAACCCACCAAATTTATGAAGGGGGAAAAATTCCTTCCTGACTCCAAGTGGCAATCGGAAATTTCCCTGGATCAACTCTACTTAATGTATCAATACCAGTAACTTGCAACATTCCTTGTTTGCAGAACTCTCCAGCTTTTTTTTGAAACTGACCAATGAACCTGCATTACAACGTCCACTGGAAGACAGTTCCATAGCCTTACCGTTCTCACAGTGAAAAACCCTTTCCGAGCTTAAGCCTAAACCTTTTTTCTTCAAGTCTTAAGGGATGTCCTCGTGTCTTTGACATGTTCTATTGGGTGAACAATCCCCAGATAGTTTTGTATGGCCCGTTAATGTATTTATACACAGTAATCATATCCCCACGCAAGCGCCTTTTCTCCAGCGTACATAATTGTAACTTTTCAGTCTCTCTCATATTCAAGCTCCCCCAATCCCTTATTAATTAGTTGCCCTTCTCTGAACCCTTTCCATTTCAAAGATTCTCTTTTGTACACAGGATTCCAAAATTGCACTGCATATTCCAATGAGGCCTTACCAATGCTTTGTAAAGAGGGAGAATTACATTTTCCTCCCTTGAATCCATACCTCGCTTTATACAAGACATACCATGCTGGCTCTGGCTGTTGCCGCCTGGCACTGCTTGCTACCTTAAGTTGTTATCCACTAAAACTCCAAGATCCCTTTCCAACAGGGATTCACTTAACACAGAGCCATTTATAGTATAGTAGCACAAGTATTTTTAAGTCAAAATGCATCACCTTACTTATCAACATTGATTTCATCTGCCACTTAGCAGCCCTATGTGATAATCTATCTAGATCCCCTTGCAACGATTGCACATCCCTGAAGTTTTTAATGGTCGACAAAGTTTTGCTCGTCAGCAAACACAGAACCTTGCTGACAATACCCACTTCCAAATCATTAATACATGATTAAATAGAACGGGCCCCAACACAGAACCCTGTGGCACCCCACTAGCACTTTAGTCCATAATGATGAAGCCCCATTAACAACTACTCTCTGCATCCTATTCTTTAACCAATTTTCTATCCTGTACAAATGTGACTCCCACAGACCAACAGACCTATCTTATTCTTGTAGGCAGAGACACCAGTTTTACCACTTCTTCTTAACGCAAAACCAACTGCAAGCCTTGCATGATTATTACTCAGTGTTTTCACCCAAGCACGTGGAGTAAACCGGCTGCCTTGTAAGTCACGTGGCTGGTGACTAACATTGCTTACATTGCTGGACTCAATCGTTAACAGTATTTCTACTAAGTAGTATCTCAGAGATGCATTGATAATTTATCTTGTTTAGGAATCATGAAAAGGGAATACTCCCAGACAACATGGCTGTTTTGATAACCTCCCCATCAGAGAGGGGCTTACCATTCTTTGCTAAGCACAGTGAAAATTGAAACTGGCAGCTGTCAGATAATTGTTCTAAAAGAGTTGCAAAACTAAGATACTATATAGATATTATATTTCCTCAATTTCCCTTCAAGAAACTCTTTTTCTTCAGAATCACTAACTTGGTCAACACTTTTGTGTTTGGTATCGAAGTGCCTCTGACACTTGATGTGCGACACACAACACATTTGTTACACAGAAACAAAATGCTTCCCATTGTGTTCAATCACTCCAAATGTCTCTGTCCAGGCCTCTTGGATGACTTTCCACTATCTCTTGCTTTTTTTCTTCTCATAATTTTTGGGTGTCCAAGACTTGGAGTCATAAAAACACAAAATTAAAAGAAAACTGTAGAAAGAGAAGACAGACCGATATATATTGTAATATTGATATCATTTCTAATAGATTACCTATTACATTACATACCACACACGAGTTCCAAATCGAGGACCATTAACCCTACATTACTACGCACAGTAGTTTGAGATTCAAACAGTGACCATTAACTCCTACATTACCACAAAGAAATTTGAAATAAAAAAAACAATGACCATTAAATCCTACATTACCTACAGGAGTTCGAAAAAAAAAAAAAAAAACAGTGACCTTTAACCCCTACATACCACACGAAGTTGAGATCCAAAACTATGCCCATTGACCTCCCCTTCTTTCATCCTGCTGTCAGCGCCGCCGGGAAAGAGGACAGATCGATCTGTGTGTTCTTTTTGTGCACTTCCCCCCTACTTGTTCTGCTCGAGATGCAAACAGAGTGAAGAGAGAAGCTGATAATCACGTGACTTCTCCCTTTCTCTGCAAACAGCTGTTACTGGCGATCACTCTGGAGTAAAGCAGGAGGGAGCAGTCTGGAAACAAGCACACGTGCCGACAGAGAGGTGTGTTTCTTGCCACCTCTGGCACATGTGCCTAAGGTTAGCCCCCCTGGTATATACTTTCTTATAAAAGAAATAAGTATATTGATCAACCTGTAATAAACTGTTATAGAGATTACACTCATATAATTATGTAATATATATGGTCTTATCAATTGCTGTATATATTGAATTATATGCTGACAATAAATTTTCCTCCACAGTATATATGTTTTATCTTACTGTGGCAATGTGACGGTAGGCAGGCACAGGATCAGAAAACAGCTACTGTAGGCCAACAGCCCGTTCAACACACCATACCCATCTGCTCCCTGTGTGCGCGCATGCAGAAGTAACTGGGGATTTCTTTTGCATATGTGCTGCTTTTGACTGTCAGGCCTGTAAGATAGAAAGCTTTGTTGTGTGAGAGCATGTCACCATGCTCTAGATGGAAGCATGTTGCTCACTCTATCTAGCTATACTGTGATCTAAAACAAAGGTGTATTCCACATTCACCTTAATGTACTTTCGGGGGATTCAATATAACATGTTGGCTTTCCTGGGGCGATCCTGCGATACAATACCAAACGTAAACGAGATTATGTTTGGTATTGCTTGTGGGATTGCGTAAGGTGAGATGTTCTGGTAGTCGCAGGAATAAAGTCCCCCTGCAGACACCCGTTAGTTTGGCGCAACGAGGTAGCACAAAAGGTTTTACTTATCAGGTGCACAGCACTATTTCCAAAAACATTTGGAAATGGTGCAGTGCCCAAAATATGATGTAAAACCTCATTAACCCATATTATTTTTGGTTAACCATGGGTTTTAACAGATTTGACCCACATCAGTGAGCTGCCATTTCAGGATCTAACGTCCTTCTTCCTCCCAGGATGCACCACTTTCTTGGAATGTTCCTAACAGAAATGTTTACTGATTGGCTGTTGGATGGGTCCTCTACTGAGCAACTGAATCAACCCAGGCACTGGGTCAAGGGCAAGACCATAATGGTCTCTATTAGGGGTCCTACATTCCTATTCCTATTCAGAAGTATTCATTTATACACAGACAAAATGCAGAATGGGCAGGTTAAGGTCATTAGGATGGAAAATAACAGCTCTTTTTTCTTAAAGCATATGTATTTCCACTGAACTTCCCCTTTAAGAAGAACTAAACTGTAAATTAGACATCTGCTACATGCTTTATAATTTAAATTACAAAAAGTGTTTAGTCATTTTCCTCTGGGTCATTTTACTGAGCACTTCTTCTTCAGCTAGTTCATTGAATTCCCCCACAAGTTTAAAGAGTAAGCCAATTTAAATGTAAGCATCGCAATTGTTATCTAACATTGCTTTAAATGGGATTTATCTAACAATCCTTCTACAGACAGTCTGGCTTGTTTGGCAATAGCTGAGCATCCTGCTGTCTCGAGCACCTCCAGTAGCACGGAGGAACACTGCTTGTCACTTTCTAAAGTTGTTTAGTGATATGGCAGGACAGATCATTAAACTATGTTTGCGGATGCCTCCCCACATGCTAGATTGTCAGCTGAAAAATTCACCATGAGCCATTTGATTGAAAATGATTTAGACAAAGGGATTTTCTAAGGGCGTGCCTTCAGAAAGCCAGAGGTGTGCCTCAAAAAAAAAAAATATTTTCACCAGTATAACATTTTTATGTGTATATATCATGATAAATTTTAATGCATCATTGTAACTTACACTACATTATTATAACAAAATGTGATTACATATTCACTTTAAAGTGTATAAAATATGGGTAATAACAACATTAAGTCCAAAATTAATAATAAAGGTATGGCCCAGTGTGCCACAGTGTGAAAACGAAATTTCCTTTTTTTACAAGAAAAAGAGTAAATTATAAGACCACATCCACAATAGTTAAAGGCATGTCCACCCTTATAAAAAAAATTCCCCCATTTCATATATGCCTCTCCCCCCCAACCGCTATAAATAAATTTAAGAAAGTCCCTGATGTGTACTTACCTTCCCTCTTCTCCTCCGACGCCCAGCCCAGCCTTCGCTTGCAAAACACTGCAAGCAGGGGGCAGGACGCAGCACCGCGCGGTCCCCGCCCCCGCAGGGGCTGAGAGGCAGCAATCACGACGCGGCTGCCAGCTTCTCAGAATGCTGGGGAGAGAGGGAAGGTAATTAGAGTTCTGGGACTTTCTTAAAATAATTTTTTAGCAGTTGGGCTGGGGGAAGAATACTAATACATGGACAAGGGGTTTTATGGTAGGGGGAGGGATCGCAAAACGGGAGGAGAGGGAGGTGGGGAGGGGGGAGGAGGGGGAGAAGGGCTGCAGTACGCATGCCAAACTTCTCCCGAGGCGAGACAGAGAGCAGAGTCCTATATGGACTCTGCTATCCTCCTGTGTGGCAGTTTTTGGACTTTGGGGGGGAACTACAGGAAACCATATGGAGTCGGGGGTGAGGTAAGGATTTTATTACACTACATGGTGGGGCTTTAGTGGGAGGATTATAGTTTGGGGTGGACATGCCCTTTAATAATATAGTTAGACAAAGGACAATGAAATTGTTAAAATTATAAATTTACATACAAAAATGTAATACTCTCTGGAGATTTTATTAGACCTTACACTCCCCAAAGTATTTGCAAAAAAATAAGATCGGCTTTTTAAAAACTAGATACCTTTATATAAACTGACAAGTGTCTTTTGGGGCTTACGGGTCCTGCAGCCCAAAGGCAGTACCCGTCTCCCAGCAATTATAATGCCTTTGCGGCACTGACAAGTGCCCTTGTGGCACTGACTTGGAAGTGAATGCTGTGCACACTATTCTATTGCAATTGGTGTTTTTACCACATCAGTGTAACACCATGTAACATTTCAGTGCTATTTCTCGCACCCTTTTCAAACCCATACGAAAGTTAAAATGTCATCACATACCTTAAAACTAGAGACTCTTGTTGACATCTAGTGGCAATGTAATCATACAACAAACAAACAATCAATTATATAGAAAGTAAGTACAGGATACCAACACTTTTAACGTAAAACATATCAAGAATGCTTATTTCCAAGTAATAATCGGTAAAGGTTGATTCTAAGTATAATTGAGGTTACCTATTTTTACCTGAAAACTAGTAACCTGACTGACTCGAGTATAGCCGAGGGTAGAAATTATGACCACTACTTCTTTCTGATTCTGTATTGTTTTGAGTCTTTAGTTGCCCTTTAAATGGACAGCAGAATTCCCATACAGTGGTCCCATACAATAGCCAACATCCAGTACCGTTAGCCCCGAATTCCTTGCACTCCAGCTACAACTCCCAGTATGCTTTGGTTGCTGGAATTGTAGTAAGGGCACTCTGACCCCCTATTGTAAGGGCACTCTGACCCCAATAGTTAAAATTGCCCCTGAGAGTTGTAGTTTCAAAGCTGTCACTTGCACTGAACTAGCAGTCCTTTTGCCCAAACTGAGAAGACCCATCAGATTTAGAGCTTCCAGTTGAGCTGACAGTCTGAGTAGTCCAGCCCTGATATACAGGAGCAGGAAGGAGTGTAAGTGGGCGAATCAGCTCCTGTAACTTTCTTGCAGGTGAGGATTTTTTAACACTGGCCTACTGGTTACTACCCGCAATTCATCATTGGATCTAAATTTGACTTGACCTGAGTATATTCGAGTATATCGGTAAACCAATAGGAACAAAAGTCTTATTTTTTGGGAAGAACATCAGGAAAACCAAATTAACATGTAACCCCTTGGGCTGTACAGCATCTGATGACTATTCAATATGCTTCCCTATGCAGTAAGGCATATGACGGTCACCACCCCTTGTAACGGTGGGACAATAGTCATTACCATAACACGTAGATCACATACCTGATGCTGGCTGCCAAACGAAATGACCAGCAACCGGTGGATCATCATATTTTTGCATATTGACAACACCTTAGGGCTTGAAACCTACGATGAACAACCATATGTTTTAACAACATATATTGACCTTGGCCTAATCACATTACACATATTCATGTTTGCAATTAAAATACCCTGTTATTTTGTATATCGCCATGATATGGTGGGTAAAGGACTCTCCCATAATTAAAAGCATTAAATGTTACAGTTGCTGCATGGAAACAGCCCTTCCGTGAAGAAAAAGAAAGCTTTTTATATTTAGCAACTGGATCCCCTGGATAAGTATGCTATACAAGGATCGCCCTTAGTGTAGACACAATGGTTACGTTGAGTGGCATACACTAAGGATATCCCCTTCTACAGACGGCCAGAATCTATCCATCTCTTAATCATTGTGAACAGTCGAAAACCATTGCGAAGAAGGCACACCAGTTCTTGTTTCTGGGCAGTCTTCAAAGTACAGCCACATCTGCAAAATTCCATTCAACATTGGCGTGGAATATTGTCGTGCTTTGAATTTGTAACACTTACCAATTGAACGAGCTGTCATAGGATCAGACAAATTTCTGGCACTCGGTGAATGTGACTTGGTAACAGTTGACGTGGTCGTGAGTGGAACTTTCCCATGTAACAGGGTATACGGTCGTTGGTTTCGTGAAGAGAGTTTGTGACAGTACCATCAATGATCATCACTTTGACGTCCAAGATATGTGTGTCTCTTTAGAGACTTCAACATATAATTGAATTCAATCGTCCATAGAGTTGAACGACAAACTCAGTGGCCTGCTCTAATGACCCTGACGATGATGAAATAGGTCATCAAATAACGCCAATATTTGCCCACATAGAACTACAAAGGATGGGAGACACAACCTCCTCCAAGAACCCAATATACAGGTTGGCATATGAAGGGGCTACGGGACTGCCATCGCAGTCCCAAGACCTGTAAATAAAAATCTTGTTCAAATGTGAAATAACTGTTGTGTAAATAAATCAAGGCATTCAATAAGGAACTCCGCAGGTGGATTACCTTTGTATTTGCAGGCAAATGATACTTTATGGCAGCAAGCCCCTTACTATGCTCGATATTGGTATATAGTGATGTAATGTACCAGTTATTAAATACCAATTATTCTGCCAGGGCCCCGCACTGTATAGTTTCTCCAAAAAATTCCCTGTGTCCCTCACATAGAGACGCTAGTGAGGACCGATCGGTTTGAAAAAAATCTATATATTGTGCCAATGATTGAAAGAAAGACCCAATTGCAGACCCAATAGGTCTAAAAGAGCAGGCAAGGACTGGCCCAGTAGGCTGAGGGGCAAATACCTCCTGGTGCTCTCAATGAAAAATTTGGGCTGCCACAGAAACTATTAGTAAGTTATGCACTTAAACAGCACATTGCGTGCCTGTAGCATGGGCAGCAACAGTAGACTCCTCCACTCCCTCTGCTGAACCTTGCGCTAAAACTGACATGCAAGATAATTGGGGCTGGGGGTAGTTAGCAGCACAGCAGTGTTCTAACGTTTAGCAGATTACTTTCGCAGACAGCACTTGAAAGAAGCCGAGAGCAGCAATATATGGGGGGTCTCTCGGTATACAATTACATTTATAATTAGTCATCCCTCCAGTTCATTAGGCAGGGGTACGTCAGTCCTCCAGTTCATTAAGCAGTGGTACATCAGCCCTCCAGTTCATTAGCAAGTCATACATCAGCCCTCCAGATCATTAGCCAGTGTTTGTCAGTCCTCCAGATCCTTAGCCAGTGTTCAGCCCTCTAGATCATTACCCAGTGCTGGGACCCCCCGGGTCTAAAAAGGACCATGTCTATCTTCTTTTCTCCAAGGTCACTGCGGCCACGAATGGCATATTGATCTTACTTTTTCTTCTCTTCACTCTGATGACTTCTGAGTTCCGCACAGGTTTTCACCTATTTTATATGATTGCTGAAGACCAAATCCAATCCGTACAATGATATCATCACACATTAACTAATCATAGATTATATTTTATTATCTCACTAGCTGGAACAAAGCATGTCCATCTACTGACCAGCATAAGAGGATTGTTTACATAAAGGATGTTTTATTGGGTACAGGAGCACTATTCTTCATTTTTGGCAGAGGCCCATCAGTGCATGCGACAAAGTTTTTTTATCTTAAAGATCTGCCTTTTGAAATGAAGCTCCATAATTAATATTCCTTCATCTCCTAACAAGGATAATCATCTCTTGTTGCCAGAACCTTTAATATACAGCAAATGGGAAAGTAAGAGATGTGAATTCTGCAGCTTTGTTTTGTCATCCAAATAAAGTGTTATATTCATAAATATAAAAAGTATCACATTTTCTGTTATATCATAGAAACAATATTAGACTAGCAAATCGTGTATAAATTAGGCAAACTATGGGACTTTTACTGTTATATTTAAAACATTAACCCTATGGTGATGAATAAATGTAGATAAAGTTAGAAGAAATTGTATATTATAAAACATTATTATTGATTCATATACAATAATACTTACGAACATTTAAATCAAATGCCTATTTGTAGACAACAAATAATGTAAGTATATCTTTTCCTTTCAGCCATGTTTTGCTTGCCAGATCTAAATGCATTTACAAACTAAAGTATGCTTTCACTTTAATTGATGCCATGTTATCGGATATAACAGAAATTACAATTCCTATATTATGTCTCTTATTCGACATTAGTGCTGAGCAAGATCTTTATTTAATCATTAGTTATGAATTCATAAAGCACAGTGACAGTAGGACTTGATAATTGAACAATATTCAAACTGTGGGGATCAAGTATTCATTATATATCATGACTTCTTGACAGCAAGCTCCATAAGTGATCATGATCAGCACAAGGATAAAATGATAATTCTTGTTTCTGGTAAATTGACCATTATGAACAGAAGTGTTCAGGATGTAACACATAATAATTTAAGGCATATCGGCCCTAAGTAAAGCTATAAGAGACCCTAACCTGACATGAGTGGCCTATTCTTCCTAACATAATGACCTATCTGCAAGAAAATTATATGCAGGGAACCACATATTTAGAAGGGGCTAATTAATGTTAGGACAAGAGAAGGCTTTTGTAGCTGGGAAACGGATGGTGTTGTTGTCAAACTTTAAGGAACACTAAACTGGTATTTTTTACTACATTCCATATGTTTCTAATTTTCACAGGAGGTAAGAGGCTTATCCGGCGACACGGTACATACTACCACTCCCACTCACGGTTTCTTCCACTGACAGCCGCGCTAGCCCGACAAGCCTTATCTTGGCGAATGCGTGCCAAATTACACATGCTAAGGTGCAATGAATGAGCCTGCCAAATTTAAGCCGTCTGCCTCCACGGCAAGTTGGAGAATTAGTGATGAGTGAGTGAGTGAGTGAGGGCGTTACAGGTGGAATTTCGAAATGAAACCTGCTTAACTTTTGTAAGTAAGGTGCAATGAATGAGCCTGCCAAATTTAAGCCGTCTGCCTTAAGGTGCAATGAATGAGCCTGCCAAATTTAAGCCGTCTGCCTCCACGGCAAGTTGGAGAATTAGTGATGAGTGAGTGAGTGAGTGAGGGAGGGTGTTACAGGTGGAATTTCGAAACAAAACCTGCTTAACTTTTGTAAGTAAGGTGCAATGAATGAGCCTGCCAAATTTAAGCCGTCTGCCTCCACGGCAAGTTGAAAATTAGTGATGAGTGAGTGAGGGCTTTGCCTTTTATTAGTATAGATGAGTAAGTGAGTGATTGAGTGAGGGCGTTACAGGTGGAATTTCGAAACAAAACCTGCTTAACTTTTGTAAGTAAGGTGCAATGAATGAGCCTGCCAAAGGTACAATGAATGAGCCTGCCAAATTTAAGCCGTCTGCCTCCACGGCAAGTTGGAGAATTAGTGATGAGTGAGTGAGTGAGTGAGTGAGGGCGTTACAGGTGGAATTTCGAAATGAAACCTGCTTAACTTTTGTAAGTAAGGTGCAATGAATGAGCCTGCCAAATTTAAGCTGTCTGCCTCCACGGCAAGTTGGAGAATTAGTGATGAGTGAGTGAGGGCGTTACAGGTGGAATTTCGAAACGAAACCTGCTTATACCTGCAACTAATAATCTTGAGCCACACCCAAGGGTGGGCTACATTTGGGGGCTCGTCCGGGATGCTATACCCTGCCCACTAGCAGTGACCCCGCCCACTTCCTCCTCACAAAAATAAAGTTAATAGGAAAGAAGTTCAGAAAACAATTATGGACCCGCCGTCAGTCACGGTATGGTGCCATACCCTAAACCTTAACCCTGCACAATGCCTGGCATTGATTCTTCCAACAGAGGATCTCACTAATAGACAGATTTATCAGTTAATGGATGAATTCATCCCCAAGGGCCGTTGTTTTATAAGAGACAGAAAGAGTGATGTGATCACTACAAATATTTTGCTAGAGTGGGATTCTCCAGTCACAAGTCTAGATGTTCCCTCTATTATAGAGTTCGGTAAAGAGGGTCACAAAGCCCAACTAGTTCTTCCAAGGTGTGGGCCATCTACAGAGTGTCCTGTAGAATCACAAGAGGCAAAGCTACCCTCAACTTCCATAGTTGCCGGGCCTGATTTCATCACTGCTCTGGGCAGCCTAGTGGAGAAGTGCACCAAGTACAGTTCATCCTATACTGGATTTGGCTATCGTAAATTACGGTTCTTCTCAGGAATTGAACCTGTACCTATAGGAGAAGATGACCATGAATCCTGGATGGAACAGGCAATGCAAGCTTTAGATGAATGGGACATTCCTGAATCTCATAAAAAGCAAAGACTATCTGAGAGTTTGAGGGGAGCAGCAGCAGATACAGTTCGCAATTTAAAGTTAAGCAAACAAGATTGCACTGCGTATAACTACCTAGAAGCCTTGCAAGATGTGTTTGGTAGAACTGAGAAAGCAGCTGATCTACTTTACCAGTTCGAACATACCTACCAGGAACCTGGAGAAAAACTGTCTGATTATATACGTCGTTTAGATAAGATACTCCACCAGATATTGTTAAAAAAAGGGTTTATTAAGATATGTATATTAAGGTAACAACGTTGCATTAATTGTTCATTGTTGCTGTCATTGTATTATGTTTTTCTGCCAGATTCAGAAAATTAAATCTGGACCTTTGGTTGCTATCTTTGTGCTGGTGTCTATTAACTGGGATCATAGGGTGTCACTGGGCAACAAACCTGCTTAACTTTTGTAAGTAAGGTGCAATGAATGAGCCTGCCAAATTCATAGGAGAATTTTTGTGGAAAAGAAACCCCATACTGAGAGCTCTGCATTGGACATTAATCTGTATATATTATTGATCAAAGCATTACACTTGCATGTGGTCCCAACACAATTATTTCTCAAAGGGACTGGCAAAGAAACAATTTCTCAGAGATATTTTAATACCCCTCTGGTTAAGTACACATAAGTCTTGGAAGTTGTACAATACAAATTAAAGAACTTACACCTCCTTAAGGAGGTCTTACTCCCTTTTAGTTCCCAAGCCATGTCTCTGGGTCAGGATAACCTTATTCCTGAGACTCCAAGTATCAGTTTTTGTCTCATTTGATTTGATCAAAACATTCCAACTTTTCAACCACCCTAAAGACTTTGCACCCTTCCTTATCTTACAAGGCAACACAGAGTTACAAAGATATTTGACTCATTATACAGTATTGTATTATTACAGTTGTACTACTTATTCTATGTAATACTGTATGCAGTAATTATGTGAAATTCAGTTATTATGATACTGTATATACCAGTGATGGCGAACCTTTTAGAGACCAAGTGCCCAAATTGCAACCCAGACCCCACTAATTTATTACAAAGTGCCAACACGGCAATTAACCTAAATCTTGAGGTTTTAGTTTAGCAAAAACAGTTTCTACATCTTATGGCTTAAAATAAAAAAACACAATAACATAGCTTTCAGTAACACAACTAACTTTTTATTGAAATGTAAAAGTTTGCATTTGGCTTTCATTTAATTAATGTGATTTCTGCTGTTGTCAAACCTTGGCTCATACTTTATAAGTTTGAGAGCAACACATGCAGCACTCAAATCATCTGTTTAGCTGCTTCGGGTGTCAGATTTGATATAATTCAAAGATGAAAACAACTGCTCACAAGCATAAGATGACCCAAACAAGATAAGAAAAGCAATCCCAAGTCATTTCATTGGCTTAAAATGATTTGGCAAAGAATTCCACACTTTAAAGAATTCATTTTCAGAACTAACTGTGCTGTCCATTGTCATCCCTTCTACCTTCTCAAGGGTTTCATGCAGGTTATAGATTTTTTTTTTCAGATAGAGCTTTCCTGAAATTCCAATAGCTCCATTTCCAGATTTCCTAAATCTAACCAATGTAAGCAGGAAAGTTCAAGTTCTTTAAATTTTGCTTTATCTGGAGAAGTAAGAAAACACAGGGTTGTCCTTATCTTACGGAACTGTAAAAATCTGTTCCTAAAATTCCCCTTTGCAGTTGCCACAATGCTCGAAAATTCCTTGTGGATATCCTGATGGCTTGTAGGATTATCTGCAAGTGTTGTAGAATTTTCTAAATGCAATTTTAGGTTTGGAAAATATTTCAGCTGACCACTTTTAAGGTCTCTTTCAATTACCTGCAGTTTTCTCTCAAATTTTTTGATATCACAAAACATCCTTTCTGCTGTTTTCCCTACACCTTTTAGTTGTTTGTTAAGTACATTAAAGTGTAAATGTAAAATCTGTAGAAAAAAACATGAGGTTGGTAAGCCAGGACCTATCAGTGAGCTATGGATATTCCTGTCCCATTTCAATCATAAACAGCTTAATTTCATCCAAGCAGGATAAAAATCTCTCCAGGACTCGTCCTCTGCTCAGCCACCGGACATTATTATACATGTAGCACTTTATACACAATATTGTTTATTCTGTCAGTAAAGTATTTAAATGCATAAACTGTACATGAGCTGTGCACACCTACCCATCATTTATTGTATGAAAGGAACTGGTAAACTAATTTTTTTACCTGATGAACTACATGTCCCAAGAGGCTCTGCAACAGGAAGTCTATGAAGAAAGCCAATTGGGAGTAATCTCAGGCAAGACAGGAAAAGGAGGGCATTCCAGTTTGGTACTGTTCAGGAGGAGAGCTGCCACATGTTGCAGAGGCTTTTGTACAGGCCTTGATCTATTCTGAACTGGATGAGGTGCTTGCAGAACTTCACCTGTAGTGCATGCTGTGGATCTGGAGCCTGGTGTCCTTTGAATATCAGTAAGGTGACTTTGGATTTGTGTGGGGAACAGGCCACTAGTTCAAGGTGATCACCCATCACTGATCAATCTGACTGTCAGACTGTGCACCCTTACCAGAGGAAACCCCTGTGTAATCAACCAGTTATTCCTCCAATTAAAGTGCCCTGTCTATACTGGCTTGCAGTGGGACACCCAAAGGAGATACTATTTTTATCACTACTAACAGGGAACTTAACAAAGCAAGTTTAAACCCTGCTAAGGATAAATTACAGACTGCAGGATTATATTAAGTTTATCTGCAACAGTTACCCACTCTGCTCATTTGGAATATAAGAGTGACAGATAACTTCTACTATTCCATCAGAACTGTGCTCTCAACACAACAGTTAAAATACTTGCAGTTAATATATTTTACAAAAATAGGTTGTATACAAACAAACTGTAACTTGAATATTAAGATATGTATATTAAGGTAACAACGTTTGCATAATTGTTCATTGTTGCTGTCATTGTATTATGTTTTTCTGCCAGATTCAGAAAATTAAATCTGGACCTTTTGGTTGCTATCTTTGTGCTGGTGTCTATTAACTGGGATCATAGGGGTGTCACTGGGGCAACACAGTATACCTGCAACTAATAATCTTGAGCCACACCCAAGGGTGGGCTACATACATAAGTAAACAATTATACTGTGCCTGAACCTCCTCAAGAAGTGCTTGAAACTGTCAAAAATCCAGAGCATGAGCCATGATGTAATTCACCATTTATGTGACTTCTTTGAGGACATCTTCAAATGTTTTGCTGCTGTCCAAAGGGCTTCTTGATGTATAATACAATGGAACTGAATAACAGGATATTTTGTTTCTTTAGTAAAGATCTGTATGAAACAAGATGTTGCCCCCACCATAGAAGGTGCCCCATCATTAGTAATTGAAATCACTTTTTCTGGTCGTATGTCTTGTGACATAAAAGCCTCCATCACAGCATTGTAGATATCTATCCCTTGTGTTATATTTATGTACTGAACTATCTAGTATAGTATAGTATAGTATTTGAGGTTGAATAAAGACATACGTCCATCCAGTCCAACCCATCTAGCAATATCCTCATTTCCTGCCTAACTGTTGATCCAGAGGAAGGCAAAAAAAACCCACCAAATTTATGAAGGGGGAAAAAATTCCTTCCTGACTCCAAGTGGCAATCGGAAATTTCCCTGGATCAACTCTACTTAATGTATCAATACCAGTAACTTGCAACATTCCTTGTTTGCAGAAACTCATCCAGCTTTTTTTTGAAACTGACCAATGAACCTGCCATTACAACGTCCACTGGAAGACAGTTCCATAGCCTTACCGTTCTCACAGTGAAAAACCCTTTCCGAGCTTGAAGCCTAAACCTTTTTTCTTCAAGTCTTAAGGGATGTCCTCGTGTCCTTTGACATGTTCTATTGGTGAACAATGCCCCAGATAGTTTATTGTATGGCCCGTTAATGTATTTATACACAGTAATCATATCCCCACGCAAGCGCCTTTTCTCCAGCGTACATAATTGTAACTTTTCCAGTCTCTCTTCATATTCAAGCTCCCCCAATCCCCTTATTAATTTAGTTGCCCTTCTCTGAACCCTTTCCATTTCAAAGATGTCCTTTTTGTACACAGGATTCCAAAATTGCACTGCATATTCCAAATGAGGCCTTACCAATGCTTTGTAAAGAGGGAGAATTACATTTTCCTCCCTTGAATCCATACCTCGCTTTATACAAGACAATACCATGCTGGCTCTGGCTGTTGCCGCCTGGCACTGCTTGCTACCTTTAAGTTTGTTATCCACTAAAACTCCAAGATCCCTTTCCAACAGGGATTCACTTAACACAGAGCCATTTATAGTATAAGTAGCACAAGTATTTTTAAGTCCAAAATGCATCACCTTACATTTATCAACATTGAATTTCATCTGCCACTTAGCAGCCCTATGTGATAATCTATCTAGATCCCCTTGCAACGATTGCACATCCTCTGAATTTTTTAATGGTCGACAAAGTTTTGTGTCGTCAGCAAACACAGAAACCTTGCTGACAATACCCACTTCCAAATCATTAATACATAGATTAAATAGAAGCGGCCCCAACACAGAACCCTGTGGCACCCCACTTAGCACTTTAGTCCATAATGATGAAGCCCCATTAACAACTACTCTCTGCATCCTATTCTTTAACCAATTTTCTATCCATGTACAAATGTGACTCCCCAGACCAACAGACCTTAGCTTATTCTTGTAGGCAGAGACACCAGTTTTACCACTTCTTCTTTAACGCAAAACAACTGCAAGCCTTGCATGATTATTTACATCAGTGCTTTCACCCAAGCACGTGGAGTAACAGGCTGCCTTTTGTAAGTCAGCGGTAGGCTGGTGACTAACATTGCTTACCATGTGCTGGACTCAATCGTTAACAGTATTTCTACTAAGTAGTATCTCAGAGATGCATTGAATAATTTTATCTTTGTTTAGGAAATCATGAAAAAGGGAATTACTCCCAGACAACATGGCTGTTTTGATAACCTCCCCATCAGAGAGGGGCTTACCATTCTTTGCTAAGCACAGTGAAAATTGAAAACTGGCAGCTGTCAGATAATTTGTTCTAGAAAGAGTTGCAAAAACTAAGATACTATATAGATATTATATTTCCTCAATTTCCCTTCAAGAAACTCTTTTCTTTCAGAATCACTAACTTGGTCAACACTTTTGTGTTTGGTATCGAAGTGCCTTCTGACACTTGATGTGCGACACACAACACATTCGTTACACAGAACACAAAATGCTTTCCCATTGTGTTCAATCACTCCAAATGTCTCTGTCCAGGCCTCTTGGAATGATCTTCCACTATCTCTTGCTTTTTTTGCTTCATCATAATTTTTGGGTGTCCAAGACTTGGAGTCTACAAAAACACAAAATTAAAAGAAAACTGTAGAAAGAGAAGACAGACCGATATATATTGTAATATTGATATCATTTCTAATAGATTACCTATTACATTACATTACCACACACGAGTTCCAAATCGAGGACCATTAACCCCTACATTACTGCACAGTAGTTTGAGATTCAAAACAGTGACCATTAACTCCTACATTACCACAAAGAAATTTGAAATAAAAAAAACAATGACCATTAAATCCTACATTACCATACAGGAGTTCGAAAAAAAAAAATACAAAAAACAGTGACCTTTAACCCCTACATAACCACACAGAAGTTTGAGATCCAAAACTATGCCCATTGACCTCCCCTTCTTTCATCCTGCTGTCAGCGCCGCCGGGAAAGAGGACAGATCGATCATGTGTGTTCTTTTTGTGCACTTCCCCCCTACTTGTTCTGCTCGAGTATGCAGAAACAGAGTGAGAGAGAGAAGCTGATAATCACGTGACTTCTCCCTTTCTCTGCAAACAGCTGTTACTGTGCAGATCACTCTGGAGGATAAAGCAGGAGGGAGCAGTCTGGAAACAAGCACACGTGCCGACAGAGAGGTGTGTTTCTTGCCACCTCTGGCACATGTGCCATAGGTTAGCCCCACTGGTATATACTTTCTTATAAAAGAAAATAAGTATATTGATCAACCTGTAATAAACTGTTAGTAGAGATTACACTCATATAATTATGTAATATATATGGTCTTATCAATTGCTGTATATATTGAATTATATGCTGACAATAAATTTTCCTCCACAGTAATATATGTTTTATCTTACTGTGGCAATGTGACGGTAGGCAGGCACAGGATCAGAAAACAGCTACTGTAGGCCAACAGCCCGTTCACACACACATACCCATCTGCTCCCTGTGTGCGCGCATGCAGAAGTAACTGGGGATTTCTTTTGCATATGTGCTGCTTTTGACTGTCAGGCCCTGTAAGATAGAAAGCTTTGTTGTGTGAGAGCAATGTCACCATGCTCTAGATGGAAGCATGTTGCTCAAGCTCTGATCCTAGCTATACAATGTGACATTAAAACAAAGGTGTATTCCACATTCACCTTAATGTACTTTCGGGGGGATTCAATATAACATGTTGGCGTTACCTGGGGGCGATCCTGCGATACAATACCAAACGTAAACGAGATTATGTTTGGTATTGCATTGTGGGATTGCGTAAAGGTGAGATGTTCTGGTAGTGCAGGAATAAAGTCCCCCTGCAGAACCCCGTTAAGTTTGGCGCAACGAGGTAGCACAAAAGGTTTTACTTATCAGGTGCACAGCACTATTTCCAAAAACATTTGGAAATGGTGCAGTGCCCAAAATATGATGTAAAACACTCATTAACCCAATATTACTTTGGGTTAACATGGGTTTTAGACAGATTTGACCCACATCAGTGAGCTGCCATTTCAGGATCTAACGGTCCTTCTTCCTCCCAGGATGCACCACTTTCTTGGAATGTTCCTAACAGAAATGTTTACTGATTGGCTGTTGGATGGGTCTCTACTGAGCAACTGAATCAACCCAGGCACTGGGTCAAGGGCAAGACCATAATGGTCTCTATTAGGGGTCCTAAAATTCCTATTCCTATTTCAGAAGTATTCATTTATACACAGACAAAATGCAGAATGGGCAGGTTAAGGTCATTAGGATGGAAAAATACAGCTCTTTTTTCTTAAAAGCATATGTATTTCCACTGAACTTCCCCTTTAAGAAGAACTAAACTGTAAATTAGACATCTGCTACATGCATTATATAATTTTAAAATTACCAGAAGTGTTTACTATCATTTTCCTCTGGGTCAGCTTTACTGAGCACTTCTTCTTCAGCTAGTTCATTGAATTCCCCCACAAGTTTAAAGAGTAAGCCAATTTAAATGTAAGCATCGCAATTGTTATCTAACAATTGCTTTAAATGGGATTTATCTAACAATCCTTCTACAGACAGTCTGGCTTGTTTGGCAATAGCTGAGCATCCTGCTGTCTCGAGCACCTCCAGTAGCACGGAGGAACACTGCTTGTCACTTTCTAAAGTTGTTTAGTGATATGGCAGGACAGATCATTAAACTATGTTGGCAGATGCCTCCCCACATGCTAGATTGTCAGCTGAAAAATTCACCATGAGCCATTTTGATTGAAAATGATTTAGCAAAGGGATTTTCTAAGGGCGTGCCTTCAGAAAGCCAGAGGTGTGCCTCAAAAAAAAAAAATATTTTCACCAGTATAACATTTTTGTTATGTTGTATATATCATGATAAAATTTTAATGCAGTCATTGTAACTTATCACTACATTAGTTATAACAAAATGTGATTACAATATTCACTTTAAAGTGTATAAAATATGGGTAATAACAACATTAAGTCCAAAATTAATAATAAAGGTATGCCAAGTGTGCCACAGTGTGAAAACGAAATTTCCTTTTTTTACAAGAAAAAGAGTAAATTATAAGACACAATCCACAATAGTTAAAGGGCATGTCCACCCTTATAAAAAAATTCCCCCATTTCATAGTATGCCTTCCCCCAGCCCCAACCGCTATAAAATAAATTTAAGAAAGTGCCCTGATGTGTACTTACCTTCCCTCTCTCCTCCGACGCCCAGCCCAGCCTTCTGCTTGCAAGACACTGCAAGCAGGGGGCAGGACCGGCAGCCGCGTCCGGTCCCGCCCCCGCAGGGGGCTGAGAGGCAGTCAATCACGGACGCGGCTGCCAGCTTCTCAGAATGCTGGGGGAGAGAGGGAAGGTAATTAGAGTTCTGGGGACTTTCTTAAAATAATTTTTTAGCAGTTGGGGCTGGGGGAAGAAATACTAATACATGGACAAGGGGTTTTATGGTAGGGGGAGGGATCGCAAAACGGGAGGGAGAGGGAGGTGGTGGGAGGGGGAGGGAGGGGGAGAAGGGCTGCAGTACGCATGCCAAACTTCTCCCGGAGGCGAGACAGGAGGCAGAGTCCTATATGGACTCTGCTATCCTCCTGGTGGGCAGTTTTTGGGACTTTGGGGGGGAACTACAGGAGAACCATATGGAGCTGGGATGTGAGGTAAGGATTTTATTACACTACATGGTGGGGCTATTAGTGGGAGGATTATAGTTTTGGGGGTGGACATGCCCTTTAATAATATAGTTAGACAAAGGACAAATGAAATTGTTAAAATTATAAATTTACATACAAAAATGTAATACTCTCTGGAGATTTTATTAGACCTTACACTCCCCAAAGTATTTGCAAAAAAAATAAGATCGGCTTTTTAAAAACTTAGGATACTTTATAATATACTGACAAGTGTCCTTTGGGGCTTACGGGGTCCTGCAGCCCAAAAGGCAGTACCCGTCTCCCCAGCAATTATAAGTGCCTTTGCGGCACTGACAAGTGCCCTTGTGGCACTGACAATGGAAGTGAATGCTGTGCACACTATTCTTATTGCAATTGGTGTTTATTACCACATCAGTGTAACACCATGTAACATTTCAGTGCTATTTCTCGCACCCTTTTCAAACACATACGAAAGTTAAAATGATCATCACATCCTTAAATAGACTAGAGACTCTTGTTGACATCTAGTGGCAGTAATCAATACAACAAACAAACAATCAATTATAATAGAAAGTAATACAGGATACCAACACTTTTAACGTAAAAACATATCAAGAATGCTTATTTCCAAGTATATAATCGAGTAAAGGTTGATTCTAGTATAACTTGAGGTACCTATTTTTACCTGAAAACTAGTAAACACTGACTGACTCGAGTATAAGCCGAGGGTAGAAATTATGACCACTACTTCTTTCTGATTCTGTATTGTTTTGAGTCTTTAGTTGCCCTTTAAATGGACAGCAGAATTCCCATACAGTGGTCCCATACAGTAATAGCCAAATCCAGTACCAGTAGCCCCGAATTCCTTGGCACTCCAGCTACAACTCCCAGTATGCTTTGGTTGCTGGAAATTGTAGTAAAGGGCACTCTGACCCCCATATTGTAAAGGGCACTCTGACCCCAATAGTTAAAAGTGCCACCTGAGAGTTGTAGTTTCAAGCTGTCACTTGCACTGAACTAGCAGTCATTTTGCCCCAAACTGAGAAGACCCATCAGATTTAGAGCTTCCAGTTGAGCAGTGACAGTGCTGAGTGAGTCCAGCAGCCTGACTACAGGAAGCAGGAAGGAGTGTAAAGGCAGATCAGCTCCTGTAACTTTCTATGCAGGTGAAGGATTTTTTTAACACAGTGCCACCTACTGGTTACTACCCGCAATTACATCATTTGGATCTAAATTAGGACTTGACCTGAGTATATTCGAGTATATACGGTAAACCCAATAGGACACAAAGTCCTTATTTTTTGGGAAGAAAACATGAGAAACCCAAATTAACATGTAACCCCTTGGGCTGTACAGCATCTATGATGACTATTCAATATGCTTCCCTATGCAGTAAGGCATTATGACGGTCACCACCCCTCTGTAACGGTGGGACATAGTCAATTACCATACCACGTAGATCACATACCTGATGCCTGGCCAAACGAAAATGACCAGCAACCGGTGGATCATCATATTTTTGCATATTGACACCACTCTTATGGCGTTGAAACCTACGATTGAACAGACCAATAGTTTTAACAACATATATTAAAGAACATTGGCACTTCAACATGTATACACAATATTCAGTGTTGCAATTAAAATACGCTGTTATTTTGTATATACGCCATGAATATGGTTGAGTAAAGGACTCTCCCATAATTAAAAGCATTGCAAATGTTACAGTTGCTGCATTTGAAACAGCCCTTCCGTGAAGAAAAAGAAAAGGGAGCTTTTTTATATTTAGCAACTGGATCCGCCTGGATAAGTATGCTATACAAGGATCGCCCTTTAGTGTAGACACATAATGGTTTACGTTGAGTGGCTATACCTAAGGATAAATCCCCTTCTACAGACGGCCAGAATCTATCCAGATTCTCTTTAATCACTTGTGAAACAGTCGAAAACCATTGCGAAGAAGGCACACCAAGTTCTTGTTTCTGGGCAGTCTTCAAAGTACAGCCACATCTGTCAAAATTCCATTCAACATTGGCGTGGAATATTGTCGTGCTTTGAATTTGTTTAACATCTTACCCAATTGAACTGAGCTGTCATCAGGATCAGAACAATTTCTTGGCACTCGGGTGAATTGTGACTTTGGTAAATCATTGAACACGTGTCGTGAGTGGAAACTTTTCCCATGTAACAGGGTATTACGGTCTGTTGGTTTCGTGAAGAGAGTTGTGTGTACAGTACCATCAATGATCATCACTTTGACGTCCAGATAATGTGTTGTCTCTTTAGAGACTTCAACATATAATTGAATTCAATCGTCCATAGAGTTGAACGACAAACTCAGTGGCCTGCTCTAATGACCCTGACCAGATGATAAATAGGTCATCAATATAACGCCAATATTTGACCACATGAGAAACATACAAAGGATGTGAGTACACACGACTCTCCTCCAAGAACCCAATATACAGGTTGGCATATGAAGGTGCTACGGGACTGCCCATCGCAGTCCCAATGACCTGTAAATAAAAATCTTGTTCAAATTTGAAATAACTGTTGTGTAAAATTAAATCAAGGCATTCAATAAGGAACTCCGCAGGTGGATTACCTTTGTATTTGCAGGCCAAATGATACTTTATGGCAGCAAGCCCCTTACTATGCTCGATATTGGTATATAGTGATGTAATGTTACCAGTTATTAAATACCAATTATTCTGCCAGGGACCCGCACTGTATAGTTTCTCCAAAAAATTCCCTGTGTCCCTCACATAAGACGCTAGTGAGGACACGATCGGTTTGAAAAAAAATCTATATATTGTGCCAATGATTGAAAGAAAGACCCAATTGCAGACCCAATAGGTCTAAAAGGAGCAGGCAAGGACTGGCCCAGTAGGCTGAGGGGCAAATACCTCCTGGGCTGGTCTCCAATGAAAAATTTGGGCTGCCACAGAAACTATTAGTAAGTTATGCACTTAAACAGCACATTGCGTGCCTGTAGCATGGGCAAGCAACAGTAGACTCCTCCACTCCTCTGCTGAACTTCTGCTAAAACTGACATGCTAAAAGATAATTGGGGCTGGGGGTAGTTAGCAGCACAGCAGTGTCTAACGTTTAGCAGATTACTTTCTGACAGCACATTGAAAGAAGCCGAGAGCAGAGCAATATATGGGGGGGTCTCAGGTATACAATTACATTTATAATTAGTCATCCCTCCAGTTCATTAGGCAGGGGTACGTCAGTCCTCCAGTTCATTAAGCAGTGGTACATCAGCCCTCCAGTTCATTAGCAAGTCATACATCAGCCCTCCAGATCATTAGCCAGTGTTTGTCAGTCCTCCAGATCCTTAGCCAGTGTTATCAGCCCTCTAGATCATTACCCAGTGCTGGGACCCCCCTGGTCCTAAAAAGGACCATGTCTATCTTCTTTTCTCCAAGGTCACTGCAGCCACGAATGGCATATTGATCTTACTTCTTTCTTCTGTCTTCACTCTGATGACTTCTGAGTTCCGCACAGGTTTTCACCTATTTATATAGGATTGCTGAAGGACCAAATCCAATCCGTACAATGATATCATCACACATTAACTAATCATAGATTAATATTTTATTAAATCTCACTAGCTGGACACAAAGCAATTTCCATCTACATGACCAGCATAAGAGGATTGTTTACATAAAGGACATGTGTATTGGGTACAGGAGCACTATTCTTCATTTACATGTAGCAGAGGCCCATCAAGTCATGCAGACAAGTAAATTTGTTTATCTTAAAGATCTGCCGTTTGAAATGAAGCTCCTCCAAATTAATTTCCTTCATCTCCTAAGCAAGGCATAAATCATCTCATTGTTGCCAGGAACCTTTAATATACAGCAAATATGGGAAAGTAAGAGATGTGAATTCTGCAGCTTTGTTTTGTCATCCAAATAAATAAAGTTATATTCATTAAAATATAAAAAGTATCACATTTTCTGTTATACAATAGAAACAATATTATGACTAGCAATATCAGTGTATTAAATTAGGCAAACATGTGGACTTTTACTGTTATATTTGAAAGTACATTAACCCTATGGTGATGAATAAATGTAGATAAAGTTAGAAAATTGTATATTTATAAAACATTATTTAGTTGATTCATATACAATATATACTTACAGAACATTTGAAATCAAATGCCTAATTTGTAGACAACAAAATAATGTAAGTTATCTTTTCCTTTCAGCCATGTTTGGCTTGCCAGATCTTAATGCATTTACAAACTAAAGTATGCTTTCACTTTAATTTGATGCCCATGTTATCGGATATAACAGAAATTACAATTCCTATATTATGTCTCTTATTCTGACATTAGTGCTGAGCAAGATTCTTTATTTAATCATTAGTTATGAATTCATAAAGCACAGTGACAAGTAGGACTTGATAAATTGAACAATATATCAAACTGTGGGGATCAAGTATTCATTATATATCTTGACTTCTTGACAGCATGCTCCATAAGTGATCATGATCAGCAACCAGGATAAATGATAATTCTTGGATTTCTGGTAAATTGACCATTATGAACAGAAGTGTATCAGGATGTAACACATAATAATTTAAGGCATATCGGCACTAAGTAAAGCTAATAAGAGACCCTAACCTGACATGAGTGGCCTATTCTTCCTAACATAATGACCTATCTGCTAAGAAAATTATATGCATGGAACACAATATTTAGAATAGGGCTAATTAATGTTTTAGACAAGAGAAAGCTTTTGTAGCTGGGAAACGGATGGTTGTTGTCAATACTTTAAGGAACACTAAACTGGTATTTTTTACTACATTCCATATGTTTCTATTATTCACAGGGAGGTAAGAATGCTTATTCCCAGGCGACACTGGTACTTACCATACTACCACTCCACTCACAGTTTCTTCTGCACTGACAGCCGCGCTAGCCGACCAAGCACTTATCTTTGGCGAATGCGTGCCAATATTAAATGCTTTAACTAATGCATAAAATGCTTAAAAGGACTGTATAATAGCTGTGTGTGAGAAATTGACAGATACCTATGCAATTAGAACACAGTTAATATTGATATTAGAGAAGAAATTAAACAATGTTTATTTTCAAAACTTTGGATCCCATTAAATTTTATTGGATTCATTATTTATTTTTGTAACTTCAGAACTTTCGGAACTTTTCAAAAATTTAAAAATTTGATTTCATAATGAAACTTGCCAGTTTCACACCTCTAAATATCGTCTTTAAGTCATGCTAACTGATGCAATTAAGTTAACTGTAACTTTAAGACTGGTTTTGCACAACGTACCCCAGGCAGATTCTGACTAGAGTTTAAAGTGTTGCGAAAGTTGGGATCACCAAGCACTATTGTTTAAATTACATCTCCACATTTCCAAGGCAATTGCATCTATTCTCTATTAAATAAAAAATATACCGTATATATACACACTTAAGTATAAACCAAAAAAGTACCCTAGAAAGTCCCAATTAGCATATTACAGTCAGGTGTAGGGACCTTCTGAACTCTATGTGTGATTGCATTGTGGCTAAGAGGTGTTATTGAAACTTGGTGAAATCGAAAACCTTGGGGGTGCTTAGATTCTGCAACCAGGGGGGAGGGGCCGCTCAGGATTCCCGCTCCTAACCATGACAATAACTCACCTACTATAAAAGGCATAGTGTATGTCTCCTCTAGATATTTAACTTAAAGGGGAACTAAAGTATCCAGACAAAATAGCCTCAAAAGATACAAAACTCTGTGTCTTACCTTTCTCTTTTCATGGCTGCAGCCTTACTTCCTAGAAGCTGAAAGTCAATGACACAGAACAGGGGTTTTAGTGCATTTTTTTAATAATCATGTTTAAATGCCTAACAATAATATATTCCTTTGCTTTTCATATAAAAAAAGAAAATTAATCTTTGCACTGTATTTTTTAGCTAGCATGGATGTAAGAAACAGAATCATAATGTTTCAGTAAAAATAAAAGTTAGTCTGGGGAATCATGTGCTATTTATATTTTCCTATACTCCTTTTATACTCTTTATATTTTCCTTGACACATAATAGAAACAAAAAAGCAATAAATTCAGTCAGTTGACTATTTTGCATTGTTTCTTAAGTAAGCCTTTGAACCTGTGTCCTCATGGGCTGTGTGCTTCTAAAAGACAAAGGGGGAGACGCAATAAATTTCACATTCGCAACCTACCTGCACTCGTTTCCGCAATGTATTAACCCCTTCGCCACAGTTAATACATTGTGAAAACACTAGCAGTAAGTTGCAACCTTTTGCACTGCTTTAAAGACATAATTGAAAATATCTTTTCACGCAAAAAACTAGAGCAAAATGTATTGCATCCCTTGCGCTGTGCAAAGTTAAAAAAAAATTTGAAACACACTGAAGTATTTTTGCCAATAGCAGCAGCAAAAGAAAAAAGCATGATTGCGCATGACTGCAAAGAGCACTCGCCGGTGTGAAAGTTCCTGCTTCCAGACAGTGTGCCTCTCCTATCTCCACCTGTGTGCCTCTCCTGTCTCCATCTCATCTTGTCTCTGCCTTCTACCACAGTAAGTTAGTGGGTAAACTTCCATGTGCTAGTCAATGGGCAAACTTGTATTTGCCATTTACAGTGGCCAAACTTGTATTTACCAGTCACAGTGGGCAAACTTGTATGTACCAGTTACAGTGGGAAAACTTGTGTGGACAAGTCACAGTGGGAAAACTTGTATGTGCCAGTCACAGTGGGCAAACTTGTATGTACCAGTCACAGTGGGCAAATTTGCATGTACCAGTCTCACAGTGGGCAATCTTGTATATGCCAGTCACAGTGAGCAAACTTGCAATGTACCAGTCACACGGTGGGCAGACTAGCATGTACCAGTCACATGGTGGGCAGTTTTTCATGTACCAGTCACACTGGTGGGCTGACATAACAGTGTCTTCTAAACTTGAGGGCTGACCTCAAAGTGTCCGTTGAACTCGAGGGCTGCAGGGTTCAGCAGCCACTTTTTGGTCAGCCCTCAGTTTTGGTCAGATACCGCTAAGTTAGCCCTCCAGTTTTCCAGCCACTGTTAAGTAAACACTGGATGGTGAACTGGAGGGCTGACCTAACAGTGGCTGGTGAAAAGGAGGGCTGACCTAACAGTGGCTGGTGTACTCGGGGGCTGATCTAACAGTGGCTAGTATCAGTGTCTGCTGAACTGGAGGGCTAACCTTCCATTGTGTGCTAAACTGCGGAGAAAAACCATACCATACCAAACTATATGTGAAAGTAGCCTTATATAGGTTTTATATAGGCAATAACACTAAACACTATTGCTGCAATTGGGGGGGAAATTAGCAACTTGGCATTTTTACTGATATTTGGGGAAATATAATACAATAATGCAATTTAATACAAATACCATGCATTTTGGCAAAAACGTTTAATCAAAAAAGCACTACTATAGAAATACCTCAAACATTCAGGGAGATTCTATATCATTAAAAATGGTGCTAATTTTGCCCCAAACAATCAGATCTTATTTAACATTAGAAAGCTAACATCTGATTGTTTGGAGCAAAATTAACACTATTTTTAATGATAAGAACTTTTATTAAATCTCCCTGATTGTATTTTGTCAATATTGGAATAATGGCAAAGTGATAGATGGAATTTTTGCAGTTAACATTTTTCCTGCTGGGTAAAGTACAGATTATTACATTGTATTAAACTGTAGAGATGTTTAAAACCGGTACGTTTTGTTACATTTTTTCATTTTCTGAAACCTGAAAAAATTAGAAAATCAGAAAAGGTGAGTAAAGTGATGGTAAATAAAGTATGGTAACTTACTGTTGATGGCTTAGGCACCTTAAAAATGGTCAGGAGACCAAAAACTTAAATAAAATCGGATTTCTTTCAGTAACCCTCTAAAGAAGACTCGTATATGTATTTCATAACCCTCAAAAGTACGGAAAGTTTAAAAATGTAAAAGTTCTGATTGATTCCGAATAGATCTGAATGGAATTTCCGATGCAGGGGTTCTGATTCGGACCCAGATTCCTTCTCTTTTGGACAGTATACTGTCAAAATTTCCAGAATTTCAATCTTTATGGAAGGCATTTCAGAAAATCTGTCCAAAATGTCTTCTGTCATTTTAATGCGATTTTATAAATACAATTGTGGACTTTTCAAGATGATCCATTTATCATGGACAAATGACACTGATCTGTTCATTTTAAATATGTACATAAGAAAGAGATGGGTGCAGCTGTAATTAATGCTATTTAAAAATTAGTAGGAAATTAAGCTAAAGTGTTTAAATCTTTTTTTCCATTTTATTTCACCCCCGTATGACCTGGGATAGATCTGTTTGGTTCGCGATGTTGGTCCTAAAGGTCAGAGACTGCCCAAAACCAGTTATTGTCTGCATATAAAAAGAGCTAAAAAATTACAAAAACACAGCAAAATACAATGCTTGTGAAGGTTCTCATTCATTCAGGTCATGGTATATCTGTTGTATTCAATTAAATCAACTGGACTTGAAGTTTAGTTCTTGAAGACGTTTCGCTAGTCATCCGACTTGCTTTCTCAATTCAGAATGACTTGTACAAGAATCTGTGGCAATTATATTCCCTGGAAAATCCCAATTAGCATATCACAGACAGGTGTTAAGGACGTCATTGCATAGTGGCTTAGAGGTGTTATAGGAATGCCCAGGGTTCACCTGGCTGTGATATGCTAATTGGGATTTTCCAGGGTACATAATTGCCACCGTTTCTTGTGGCAATTAAGTGCAAACAGTGAAAAAAGCACCTCAGGAAGCACTTCTGCATCAGAATAGATAAAGACGACACACCATTAGCCTGGTGTTCTTCAGATAACACTGATCAATCATTAAGCAAGTGACAAACCTATTGCAGTAGCACCCTATGTCTCCTTTCTTCCAAGGTGAGCAATTCGGGAGTTCATTCTATTATAAGAATGAGTCCTTAGTAGAGATGTTTGAAACTGTTGTGTTTCGTTTTCAAATTTTCGAAATTTACTGAAATTTCGAAAGTTCAAGGTTTTTTTTTTCGAAAATCGGCTACTTTCAATTTTTGATTTTCGAAAATCGGCTACTTTCAATTTTTGATTTTCGAAAATCGGCTACTTTCGATTTACAAAATAGACGATTTTCGAAAATCATCTAATTTTAATTTTCGATTTTCAATAATTATCTACTTTCGATTTTCGGTTTTCGATAATTATCTACTTTCGATTTTCGATAAAAAAAAAACCGAAAGTTTCGTCAGGACTTCGAAACCCTCAGATTCGATTCGAAACTGGGTTCTAGTCAAACCCACATTACATCTCTAGTCCTTAGTGAAGGGTTTGGGGCATTTGCACCTGAACCATGCTCACTATTGAGCACGTAGCAGTTTTTCCTCTTTCTTTCCAATTTTTTCTTTTAATTGAGTTTATTTAATTCATGTGGTTTAAATTAGTTGGAAGCTTTCCGCCTATATTTGGACATGTTAACATGAGAAAAATAGAGATCAATAGTAGATCAATTGCTTAATGCCATTCCCAATGTTATACAAGGAACATGACAGCAATATTTTAGGACTGTGCAACAGGGATCCTAATACAATTGGAAAGAAATGCATTGCAAATTTACCAGAGGCAGTAACATCTGATAAAAATACTATAGTTTTCAACAAATTAATAATTTTTAAATGAAAAAAAAATCAGTGTATACCTTTTTAAGTAATTTAAGTGCAGTTTTACTTTAACTGGAATGGTAAAAGTTTGTATTTGATTTGTATGGTGAGATATTTGCACCCCCAGGGCTGATTTCTGAGCATACTTAACACTTAGCAGAAAGTCCTGTCAGGATATAAGGAGAAGTCAGTTAATAGAGAGGGGCTATACTGAGCCTATGCAAAACTATTACAGATTGAAGGCATACAGTAACACACACACCTCAAGTGTAAGGGCTACTTACATGCATTCATTAAAAGATTTAGATAAGGCCAATCATTTATTCAGTATAGTTGCACTTCAATTTGATCTTTCCTGTAACTTTGTTAAAGCCTTGTACTTTTTGTAACATTCCTCAGTAACATTAAGCACACCCTTCTATTGGCCTACAGTTTTTAAACCTCCAAGAAAACTCAAATAACAGTGCCTGGTAAAGGCATAACAACTGGACAGGAGAAAAGCTATGAAAAACCCTCAGAGGAGCTCCTTACTGTTTTTAGAATTCTGTTTATATGGACATATTTAATCTTTAATGTGTTTGATCAATCTCTTCTCTGCTGTATGTAGAAATAGAACTAACATCCATTACATTCCCTGTATGAGAAATATTAATCCATTTCATCATTTGTAAAAAAAAAAAAAAAAAGTGCACAATGGAATATGCCATCATTTTGTTCTTTAGGGTTTTATTAATGAAATGAATGTTTTTTATTCTATCAGTTTTTCTGAGTGGTAAGAACTGATGCCTTGCAGCGCTGAAGTCCTTGGACAATCATAAAGACATATTGATTAGAGATGTTCGAAACTAATGAGTTTCCACCCGTTTTCGAATTTTCTATTTTAACTGTAAATTTGAAGATTCGAAAATGGACCCATAGAATTCTATGGGAGAAAAAAATTGGAAAGTTTCTATCAATTTTAAGGATGAAATAGTAATAGTAGGTTACTGTAAATAACACAGGGACCTGGGGAATGGTCTGGGGAAACCGTAAATATAACCAAAACTCATTTAAAAACTATCTTTCCTCTTGATCGGGCTGTTTTCGAGCTTCCGCATTCTATTTTTGAGGTTTACCGAAACCGAATGCTACTTTCGAGGGTTACCGATATTACAAATTCGAGGGTTACCGAAATCGGCTTGTACATTCGAGGGTTACCGAAATCGAAAGCTACATTCGATGGTTACCTATATTACAAACTTTTTCTACTAATTTTCATTTTCAATAATCATCTAATTTCAATAATTAGCGAATTTTTAATATAAATCGAAAACTCGGGTTTTGTAAATTTCGGGAGTTCCGAAAGTTTCATCAGGACTTCGAAACCCTCAGATTCGATTCGAAACTGGGTTCTATTAGAACCCACAGTACATCTCTAGTCCTTAGTGAATATTAATAAGTTGTATGCATCAAATGTACGTAGATTGTGAGTTCTTTGGGGCAGGGCCTAATGTGAATGTAAACATGTAATTGTAAAGGGCTATGGAACATGTTGGCGCTATATAAATCCATAATAATAATAATAATAAGGCTTTTAAAATTCTTGTCTTTTACTCCAAAATATTTCTGAAAACTGCATCCTAATTAGAATTCACATAAGCTGGATTTTATAATTATATATCTATTTTCAAATTTGAACTAAATTGACTTGAACAGCTGTAACGCTGCAATCCATTTATCATACATAAATAGCCTTGGCTGGAAACTGTGGTTCTTCAGTGTTGCCATCAATGTTGGCATATTGGAAAACAAGCAGTAGCTCTTTTCATGTCAGTTAAAACATCTGTCCAATCAGTAGGAAAAACATGACTCTTTATTTTAAAAAGTGTTAAAAAAAAGTTTAAAAAAAACCAGAGAAGTATATTGAAAAAGATTAACGCTCAATAATAATAGCTAACTGATATTTTGCAGAAATATTTTAAAATAAAGATCATAAAATATGATAGAACTCCTATAAAAATTAAGCCCTGTGCATGGATAAAGCTGTATCTAAGTATATGGGGTTAATAAATAATGCTTTGGTACAGAGAAAGTGTCAAGGGCTTTCTTCGCTCTGCTTACTTCAGCCTAAGTGATAGTGGGTATCTTGTCATATTTTCACCATTGTGACAGGAAGGTCTTAAACATGTGCCTAGGGCCTTAATACTATTCCAAAATGTTGGTTTATTTTAAGCCTACATCTTTCCAGGCAGTTTTTTGTTACTGTTGCACAATTCTGAAGACAAATTCAAAAAAATATATTTTATTCAGCTTCACATCTACAAACTGGCAGCAAATGTTTAGAATCAAATTGGGAGTTTTCATTTTGCTCTTAACATGAGAAATCAGGGTTCACAAATTAGAATATTAAGGGCCTCATTTATCCACACACTCTGCACAAATATAAGAGGTTATACTCGCTCTATCTGATATTGAATAGATAAGCACAAGTTTAACTCCTTCATTGCACTGGCTGTGCGAGTTTCACAATAGACTATCATTCGGTATCATTAAAGTGGCACTGGGATAAACCCTAAACACTGGAAGCCACATTTGCCCAGAGCAATTGCGGCTCCTTAGTATTTTCCAGAATGAGAAATGCAAAAGTTTGCTAATCGTAATTGATGTAAAAGAAATTTAAAAAGGTTAGAAGTTAGGACCTTCCAGACTAGGGTTACCTTGACATGGTTGGTAGGCTTTTCATTCATGTGATCACAGTAATGTATACTAAAACCCCTTTGTTTATAAAGTATGCCAGTGTGCAGATAATATGATATTGTATGGGGCCTAGGAATGTGCATTGATTATCTTTTCTATGTTTGTATTTTGCTGAATAGGTATCTCTAACTGTGTCTGGGTAATGTAATTATGACATGCATTAGTATAAAAGTATAACTGGTAAACAGAACCAAGACAAGATATTGACCAAATTGAATGCCAGTGGTCATATTAATGGCAGTTAAATACAGTACAATTACTGATTGTATGTGTAAATGTATAATTTTATTTATATAGCATGACTTAAGAATGCAATAGTTGGAAAAGGGGATATACGATAAACAACATAAGTCATAAATAAACAAATTATAAAAGAATTATTGTAAAAGTGATTTAAAGGAACATTAAATCAGGAAATCAGGATTTTAAAGTACATAGAATCCGTTTCTTTTAGTCAAAGATAGGTGAGAACGCTTATTCCCACCTCCCTGTGAATAATAGGATGCTCAGGGGACACTGGAACTTACCTTACCACCACTCCACCCGCAGCTGCTTCTGCACTGACAGCCACGCTGTCCGACCAAGCACCTATCTTAGGCGCATGCGTGCCAATACAAAAGTTAGGGGCAGCACAGCTGTCAGTGCAGAAGCAGCTGTGAGTGGAGCAGCGGTAAGGTAAATTCGGCAGTGTCCCCTAAGCATCCTATTATTCACAGGGAGGTGGGAATAAGCGTTCTCACCTCCCTGTGAATAATAGAAATGGATTCTATGAACTTTAAAATCCTGATTTAGTGTTCCTTTAAATCCTTGTGACATGAGGAAAGAGGCCCCTGCACAAGAGAGTTTAAATTTTAGATGTTTAAAATAATTGTATCATATGCACAATTTCATCACGTATAGCTAATAGAGATGAACGATGCTGGTGGGTTTTGTTCCGACAGCAGCTCCACAAAACCTACTAAAGTGCCAAAACTCTGATTAGAACTCAATTGAATTGAAATTTTTTTTTAAAAATTACCTTTTTAATTTTAAAACAATACAGTTGAATGAACTGCAAAATTTATTTATAAATTTAATATATTTATATCTAAGGTATTAATCATCTACTTTACATACAATGATGTTACTTAGAAACATTTCTAAATATTAATGAAAAATGTTAGATGAAGCTCACGCTACTTACAGTAAATAAAGTGCAGTAGTTGTAACAAATTGTTTACATTTAAAGCTTTCAGTTACAAACATTTGGTGCATGGTTACAAATTGTTTTGTAGTAAGATGTCATATCTGCAATTGTTTTATGCCTAAAGGCAAAGAATAACATTTTTCCCCTTGAGTTGATCTCATAGTGCTTCAAACCACATATCATAAGCTCAATGCCCTTTGGCAACTGCCATAATTATTCAGTAAAACATGATTTTACTCCAGAGATGTAACAAGACCTATTGTTTAACTGGTAATTGAGAACACAGGCTCAAAAATCTCCTGGAAACCTTTCATACTTGTTGTTTTAGTCTCATTGCATTAGTGGGAATAAAAATAAAGCAAATAGACTGTAGGTCCATAAATACTAAACATTAAGTATAGCATTATAAATATGTACATAATCAAATATAGTACAGATCAATAAAACCTAAAAAGGTATTAAGTCAATACACATTTTTAATATCATTCAGTATTGATTATTGTTATGCTGGCCATACACTATTTGATGTTTGAAATATTAAACTTTTGATTGCTGTATAACTATTTTACCTTCCAACATTCCTGCAATGTTGACCACCAGGCTGTGTTTGGAAGATGCAGGCAGTTATCCTGAACTGTCAAGCATCAGGAGAACGGCACAGGATTGTCAAAATTAAAGGTTCCCCTACAGAAGTAACTTACCTTTGATGTTCCCTCAATGTTCCCCAAACCAGATTTCCTGATACACTTGATGGCAGACATCACAGCTGTTACATCAATTCTAATAGGTAATCTGGCTGGGGAACTTCACAGGTAAGAATCGCTAGATAGGAAGATGATTAGACATTACTTTCGATGATTCCTTCTGACAAATGTCTTATCAGCTTCTATATCTAAAATAGCGTATGGCCAACATGAGTTCTTAGTGTATGGGCACTTTTAGGGAAAACTTTTATCTCTAAATGCTCTTCTACTCATTTATTGGTCTTGTATTTTACTTCAGAGACTCCAGTTGAACAAGCACAAAGATGGAATATAATACAGTATTTTTTGATCAGCGGATTGACCATGGTCATAAACAATGACCTAGACAGCGCTTTTTTAATTGGCCTTAAACTGTAGCTTAGTGATACATTTTTATTTTTTTATTGACATGTAGCAGTTGCTTATGCATACCAACCCCAATGTTTGGCTCTGTTTTTATGTTACTGCTGCTTTGCCCCAGCTATTGCGTTCAAAGTTTCCATTTTACAGATAATGAAGAAACAACCTTTTATTTTAATTCTTTTATAATAACACACTCTCTTTCCGCTAGATTTGTTCATAATTTGATGTTTAAACCTGTCATTGCAAAATCCCTGCTTTATGTAAAACATCTTTTCACAAAAAAAAGGAATCCAGCAGATATCCCATCAAAGCTATGGCTCTGTACTATACAACTGCTGGTATATTTTCTTGGCTTGCAATTTATGTGTCCAATTTGTATTTATTATAATAATTCAGTTGTAAGAATGATGAATAAATTATATCAAACACTTCACGGCCTTGCCAGCTTTCACTGAGGAGGGGAACATCACTCCAGGTGACCTGTAATGTTTGAATGTTAAAATGTATTTATGTATTGCACCTGCTCCTTTTTTCTGCTATCACACAACCCAAATGCTTTTCTTTGAATTTCAACAGTGTCCTCACATAGGTAATGTTGTGGAGCCAAGGCAAAGACAAACACACTATTGTTAAACCTAAACAAATAGCTTCCTGCTCTTTATGGTAAAAGTAATGTTTAGGAAGAAACATCTCAGTAGGTATTTCTTTACACAGGCTTCAAAAATTAATCAGATATATATAGATATATACAGATATTTATAGATATACATATATATATATATACAAGCCAGAATGTTGGCACTCTCCCTTCCAATTAAAATGAATTAAAAAGTACATACCCCATTGCTACCAGTAGATAATAGATAAGAGAGAATATATAGTCCAGTGCACACATGGGATTTATCTCCAACAATGCCTTTAATTGGCTACATCAAACAAATAGGCAAAATTTCGGCCCTGAGTTCTGGGCCTTTGTCAAGCAAAATGACTACACATTATATTGTTTACTGTTGTAACCATACCTTCTGTCTACCATTATCACTATATGTTTATATTTTGGAGACCCCCTAGCTGCAGGCGTGGGTGATTTTAAAGAAGAGGAAAATAGGTAAAATACATATTACAGGTTTTAAATTAATTATTCTTTAATGGATAAATTAGTAATATCAGTTCAAAATAATTTAATAGGAAATATATTTTTAAAAATTCTCTTTTAAAGGTAATAAATGTAAATCTTGGACATTAATGAAGGGCAAGAGATGTTATTGTGTGCACTAATGCTACCAAAATAATTGCAGATAAAACTATTTATAATTTGTACCTTTTATCCATTTGTGCAGCCAGATCAGGAAAATTCTGGTCTCCAAGTCTGTCATTCTAAAAGAAACCAATGATCAAGACACTATGATGAGTGAGGTATGCAATCTAGTATTATTATTGTAGCATAATAATGTAATAATGCTACGATTCACCAAGAGTCCACTTTATACAGCCTTAATATTGAGGTGACAGAAATGAAAGATGCATGGGCAGCTCTAAAACCAGGGTAATTAAATTCTAAACATTTTGAAACCAACAAATTTGGAACAATGTACTTGAATTTCGAGAAAAAAATTGAAAAAGTTTGGGATTATCGACATTTAAAAAATTATTTGAATTACGGAAGAAAAAAGTTGAATTCTTGATAGATAGTTTATGTATTTCTTATTATTTTCTATGGAGCTGAGCTGTAAATAATAATCCTTAAAATCAGAGCAACAACTATGTAGTAGCATGCCAATTATAAGCAATAGTAGAATGTTCCTGGCAACCTTGTTTTTGCCAACCGCTGCAACGGTCATTAAAGGGCATCTATAGTGAAAAAAACACATCGCCCCTTTGCAAAGTTAAATTCATGTACTCTGTGCTGCCTTAATCCTATCTCTGTCAGTGACTTTGTTTAACCATGGTGTCAGATCTCTGTGCAGCACTCCCCCCTTCCCCCTCCCCTCTGTTACCTCCTCCATGTCTCAACTCTGGCTAACCGACAAGCTTATCATGTGCAGTAGGAGTTAAAAGTTCAACATCCTGAAAAACACACCCACGCACAGTGGCCAATAGAAAGCAAGCTGTCCTGGAGACACAGAAAAGAAGGGAGAACAGTAGTTTATTACTGCAATACGATCTTTCACTTTGTGACCCATCATCAATCAGTGAAAGCTATTAAGAAGGGAGGTCAAGTGCAGCCTTATATCTACCATCAAAGCTACCTCTCTTGCCCTGCTAATGCTGTTATCTCTATGTTTATTACAGAGCAGGGAGGGGGGATCACGTCACAGGGATTTGATTGACAGTCCAAGTAGGAGTAGAGGAATGCAATCACGTATTCTTCTAACTGGTGTATCTCAGGACAGAGAGGGAATCTGAAAAAAGTGAAGACACTCTGGGGTTTGTGGGGAATTATAGAACACATGGAAAGAAAGGAAAAAAAAGTTCATTTCCCAACTATAGATGCCCTTTAAATTGTTTTTAAACGTGTGTTAACCCTAGGTACATTGGTTGATGCAGCTTTAAGACATAAATAGCCGATAGTGGCTCTCCGTAAAATACATCATTAGGATTTTTGAATGACCCAAACTTTTGCACATACCACAAAACATAGTGGGAGATGGAATAATATGAAGCTGTGCTGCTAACCTGCCTGAGATCCCATGATGCAGTTATCACTTTGGGAGATGTACTGAATTGTGGGATCACAATTCAGTACAGGTAAATCTTACCACCTTCTTTTATCATATGTTAGGTTTCGCTCTACATGCTGTAGTGCAAAAGTGAATGTTTTCAGTATGGCATTGGGTGTCTAACACTATTAATAGGCACACTCTAACCGATATTGCATCAAGTAGCATGGGTTTTACACTGATTTGGTCTGTACTGGCCATTATTGCATATTTCCCATCATGTTGGGTTCTTTCTGGTGTTACATTCAACTAATGACTAACAATTGTGCATATTGTTTTTAGAAACTAGTCATGTTGATTAATTTTCTAACTACTGTACTATAAAAAAACAAACAAAATTGGGGTGATTCATGGATAGGTGCTGCTCATACTTTGTAGTTCAAGAATTAAGTTAATTTCCACGTTTCCATGGTAGCTCTTAGGAAATGCAAGCCAACAACAATCCGGTTTTGGCTTTAACCCTTTCCCTGCCACAGATCGTATATTCACGATCTGTGCAGTGAATGACCAAACTGCCACAGATCGTGACTATACGATCTGTGGCTTCCCTGCTGCAAAAAACTCAACTGCCTCAACTGCCCCCCTAGCCCCCTCGATCCCCCCTCGGTTGCGTCCAAATCCGAGGGGGGGGATCGGAAGTTACAGTACCTTTTCGCCGTGACCGTATAGGGAGGAAGCCGGTCCCACGTGGAGCTCGTCCGGATCTGGAAAGGAAGACCCCGGTGACTTCGCGAGACTTCCTCCTTCACCGGGGTCTTCCTTGAAAGTGGTAAGAGGCTGCCCCTGGTGGTCTAGTGGAGGTACTGCAGCGTGATCTCCATTTAGATCACGCTGCAGTACCTGTATAGTACAAGCTGTCATGCTGACAGCTTTACTATACATTTTGTGAATGGAACTCAAAGTTCCATTCACAAATAGGATTTTTTCTAAGTCTTTGCTACTTAGCGAAGACTTAGAAAAAAAATGGGGACAGAGATCAAAATTTGGTGATCACTTCTGATCACCAAATTATTGATCTTTGCCAATGAATGAAAAATCACTTCCTGGAAAATGATTTCCGGGAAGTGATTTTTCCGATTGGATTTCGAATTGTCTTCTCCAAGCTTCCCAATGTCCCCGGTGATATCGCTCAAGTAAACACGGATCATTATTTGTTCGATTTCAAGGGAAACTAAGCCTATTTTAGTAGGGAATTTTGCAGAGGTACCAAAAAAAGACCGGATTGAATTTTTAGGATCAGTAAAGTGTGCAAAAACTTGTGGGACTCTCCGTACTAACTGCTTTTCACTAAAATACCACTAAAAGGGGGAGTGGGGATTGGTGTGGGGGGTGGGTTGTGGCATTTTTTTATTTTTTCTTGTAATTGCAATTGCGCATGGATCCCATTTGAGCTAGTTGGTGGCCCTGTCTCTGTTTGCACCCACCCTTATGGCATACCGTTTGATTCAGGACATGTGGGAGATTGCCGTTTAGTGGGTTTTTTTACTTGCCGAGTGGGTTTAGGTAGGATTCCAACCATTGAGTCCTCTTATTTTATTTTTTCACAAAATCTCCTAAAAGCACGGAGTTCTATGGATAACAGCGCCTGGAATTCTTCATGTATATACGAAAGCATGATACCATCACGTAGCTGAAGGTGTGTAGTTTCCAAAAATATATAGTTTGTGGGGGGGTATTTCCAAGTTGATTAGGCTGTTAATTACATAACACTGTTGATTACAGAACACTTTGATTTTTTTCTTGTAATTGGACTTGTGCATGCGTCCAATTTGAGCTAGTTGGTGGCCACGTCTCTGTGTGCACACACACATATGGCATACCGTTTGATGCAGGATATGTGGGAGATTGACATTTAGTGGGTTTTTTTGCTTGTCAAAAGGGTTTGGGTAGGATTTCAACCCTTGAATCATCTTATTTTATTTTTCACAAAACCTCGTAAAAACACGGACTTCTTTGGATCAGTGGGTCTGGAATTCTTCATGTATGTATGAAAGCATGGCATCGTAACGTAGCTGAAGGTGTGTAGATTCCAAAAATATATAGTTTTCAGGACTGTTTCCTTAGAAAAAGTGTTGGCTGTTCAAATTACAGAGCACTTTGATTCTTTCTTGTAATTGCATTTGTGCATGCTCCCATTTGAATAGTTGGTGGCCACGTCTCTGTGTGCATCCACGCATATGCATAACGCTTGATTCAGAACATGTGGGAGATTGATATTAGTGGGGGTTTTTATTTGTGGGGGGCATTCCAAGTTTGGGGCTGTTTGAAATTACAGAGCACTTTGATTTTTTCTTGTAATTACACTTGTGCATGCGTCCGATTTGAGCTAGTTGGTGGCCACGTCTCTGTGTACATCCACACATATGGCATACGTTTTGATTCAGAACATGTGGAGAGTGATATTTAGTGGGGGGGTTATTTGTGGGGGGAATTTCCAAGTTTTGGGGCTGTTTGAAATTACAGACAACTTTGAATTTTTTCTTGTAATTACACTTGTGCATGTGTCCCATTTGAGCTAGTTGGTGGCCACGTCTCTGTGTGCACACCACACATTGGCATACCGTTTGATGCAGGATATGTGGGAGATTGACATTTAGTGGGTTTTTTTGCTTGTCAAGTTGGTTTAGGTAGGATTTCAATCCTTGAATCATCTTATTTTATTTTTCACAAAACCTCCTAAAACACAAGAGTTCTTTGGATCACTGGGTCTGGAATTCTTCATGTATGTATGAAAGCATGGCATCGTAACGTAGCTGAAGGTGTGTAGATTCCAAAAATATATAGCTTGTGGGGGGAATTTCCATGTTTCGGACTGTTTCCTTAGAAAAAGGGTAGGCTGTTCAAATTACGAGCACTTTGATTTTTCTTGTATTGCATTTGTGCATGCACCAATTGAGCTAGTTGGTGGCCCATCTCTGTGTGCATCCACACATAGGGCATACTGTTTGATTCAGAACATGAGGGAGATTGATATTTAGTTGGGGTTTTTATTTGTGGGGGGCATTTCCAAGTTTTGGGGCTGTTTGAAATTACAGAGCACTTTGATTTTTTTCTTGTAATTACACTTGTGCATGTGTCCCATTTGAGCTAGTTGGTGGCCATGTCCCTGTGTACATCCACGCATATGGCATACCGTTTGATTCAGGGCATTTGGAAGATTGATAATTGACAAGTTTTTTTTACTTGACATGGAAATTTGCCATGATTTTTAACTTTTTTTAAATTTTTATACATTTTTCCTGAAAATCTGGTAAAAAAGCGAAACTTTACATGAAACTGCGCCCATACCATTGGTGGTATGCATAAAGGAATCACACCATTGTGTAGCTGAAGATTTGTAGATTCCAAAAATATATAGTTTGGGGGGGTATTTCTAATATAGAGGGGTGTTTAGTCTGACAAATCTGAAAAGTTGCTGTAATTGGGCCATTGTTCATTGGCTCACTTTGTGGCTAGTTGATTCCACGTTTGCGTGCGTAACCATACATAGGGCATACCGTTTGATTCAGGACATTTGGAAGATTGATATTTGGTAACTTTTTTTTACATTACTTGGGATTTTGGCATGATTTCTACCTTTGAGAGTGTTTTTTTTTCAAATTTTTTAGAAAATCTGCTAAAACTGTGAACTTCTACGAAGAACTGTTGATGGTACGAATTAACAAACTACAGAATTTCGTAGATAAAGGTGTGTGGATTTGAGAAATATATGGTTTGTGGGGGTTGTTTTGTGGGGAAAAATTGCAGACTGTTCAAATTCAGATTTGGCTGAATATTTTTGCTGTTTCTGAGCCATTGTGCATTGTTTCACTTTATGGCTTTTGGCTTCCACGTCCACGTGTGTAACCACACATATGGCATACCGTTTGATTTAGGACATTTGGGAGATTGATAGTAACTTTTTTTTACATTCCATGAGGTTTTGGCATGATTTCTACCTTTTGAAGTTGTTTTTTGTTCATTTTTTCAGACAAATGCGAACTTCTACTAAGAACTGCGCCCACACCATTGATAGTATGAATGAACAAGCTACAGTGTTACATAGCTGAAGGTGTGTAAATTTCAGGAATATATAGTTTGTGGGGGTTATTTCTAAGTTACGGGGGTGTTTTGTGGAAAAAACTGCAGACTGTCCAAATTCGGAATTGGCTAAATATTTTCGCTGTTTCTGAGCCATCGTGCATTGTCTCACTTTGTGGCTTTTCGCTTCCACGTCCGCGTGTGTAACCACACATATGGCATACCTTTTGATTCAGGACATTTGGGAGATTGATATTTAGTAACTTTTTTATACATTCCATGAGGTTTTGGCATGATTTCTACCTTTTGAAGTTGTTTTTTGTTCATTTTTTCAGACAAATGCGAACTTCTACAAAGAACTGCGCCCACACCATTGATGGTATGAATGAACAAACTATAGTGTTACATAGCTGAAGGTGTGTAGATTTCAGGAATATATAGTTTGTGGGGGTTATTTCTAAGTTACGGGGGAGTTTTGTGGAAAAAACTTCAGACTGTCCAAATTCGGAATTGGCTAAACATTTTTGCCGTTTCTGAGCCATCGTGCATTGTCTCACTTTGTGGCTTTTCGCTTCCACGTCCGCGTGCGTAACCACACATATGGCATACCGCGTGATTCAGGACATTTGAAAGATTGATATTTGGTAACTTTTTTTTACATTCCATGGGGTTTTGGCATGATTTCTACCTTTTTGAATGTTGTTTGATGTTCATTTTTTTGGAAAATCTGGTAAAAGTGCAAACTTCTACGAAGAACTGCGCCCACATCATTGATGGTATGAATGAACAAACTACAGCGTTACATAGTTGTTTTGTGGAAAAACTGCAGACTGTTCAAATACAAAACTGGCTAAAAATTTTTTGCTGCTACTGACATTTGGCACTGGTCACGCTCTGGGTTAGTTGGTAGCCATGTCTCTGGGTACACCCATGAATGTGGCATACCGTTTTATTCGGGAGGGGTTAGGCTTTCATATTTGAGATGCGTTTGAACTTTCCTCCACAGTTTTTAGCTGAAATTCGCATTTGATTTTGTCTCTGATTTTACAGTTGAGGAAAAAAAGGAAAATGTGAGAAAATGACTTACAATTGGACGAAGAGCTGCGTCTGGGTATCTGCATTTTGATCGAAACTTACCTAACTCGTAAAATCCTGCGGATGTGTAGTTCCTAAAAATATCTCACTTGTGGGGATATTTTAGATAATTTGGTAGATATTCTATGTTAACTGACAGTAGTGGTTATACATTTTAATTTGGTGTAATATTCTAGAAGGTGCAGTTTTAGTTTGGGGGGGTCTCCTGTACAGGAAAAGTCGGATACCTACATATATCTGGTATCGTTGTACTCGGGAGTATCAGAGCTTTTAGAAACAGTAAGATTTTTGTGTGTAACCTTAAGATAACTATAAGTAAAAATGGGAAGAATCCATGAAAATTTGCAAATTTTTCATTTTTTTTACATATTTTACCCATAATTCCAGTAAAATTTCCAGAAAAGTTACAAAATTCTGTTACCGTGTTAAAGTACACTTTGTGCTGAAAAAAACAATGTATAATTTTCCTGATTTACTGCAAGGTTTCCTACTGTAAAATTAGTCTAAAGCGATTAAGGGCAAAATCCTGAAAATTCTTCTGGCAGTTAACGCAAAAAAAAAATGAAATTCTCCTGGCAGTGAAAGGGTTAATGAGTCATCATCAGTGTAACATAAATGAAATAAGAGAGGGGGAATATAAGACATTACAGTTCCCTTTCACAATATGCAAATAAAAATGCTAGCCTATTTAAAGGTTTTTACAGCATCAGTAGAAATTCCTGTTAGGTGTAAGTGTAGGAGGAAGAACCGTTACAGAACCTTAAATGGCAGCTCACTAATGAAAACAACAGGGCATAGCAAAGGGTATGAAATCAGATGACTGTAAAAATATTTAGAATAACTAGGTATATGTAGTATATGTATGTATGTATAATTTTGTTTATAAAGTGCCACTTGGGTACGCAGCGATATACAGAGTGTGTAAACAAGGGAATAAGTGCAAGAAATTATACAGATAAATAAAAATTAAAATTAAAAATTAAATAAGTATAAGCTAAGAATTTCAAAAAAAGGTATTTTCCACTGAACTTTCCCTTTAAGCAATGCGACTAGATGGACCACTGAATATGGCAAGAGCCTGTACATACCTTAGATTGTCAGCTGAAATGGTAGTTCATCTAATATCTGTACTTTGCTTTAATTAGAAATAATATGAGGGGTAAAAAAATGTATACAGGATATATGTCAACCTTGGCTATGACAGTAATTTACCATGTTACTTTACCTATATCCCTATTTGTGTATCACTACCTGTGAATAAAATACATTTATTTAAATACCTAAGGACGCTAGCTAATTTTAGATTGAGTTTCCGTTTTGCGTAAATCAAGTTAGGTAATTCAGGTTCTAAGATTAATTACATAATTAAATGGTTGGCAAATTTTACATTGTGTCTGGAACTTTTCAGATGTAAAAAAAACTGCAGGGCACTAAAGTTAAACTAATAATCCTTATTGCCTTTTAATACTTTCATTGTTTATTCAACCACAGAAAGAATAAAATGAAAAAATCCTGCAAATCCTGTAGCATATTTAACTAAATATTTCAAAGCATTTGGACAAATGTTATTAAGAATAACATTTGGAATTTATTTAAACTGCAATAAGCGATCCTGAATACACTGTGTTTAACTTTTGTTCAAAGCTGTACTCCCAAAGCTTTAAAATTGCTCCTATAAGGATAAATAATTGGAATTATAATCTCAAGGATGGATTTCTTTATAATTATAAGCAAAGGTAATGTCTATAATATTTAGCAGTTTAAGCATCAAAGTGCCTGGAAAAAACAAAAAACAAAACAAACACAAAATGATGTATAGTCTTTAGTAATCATTAAAAAAAAATCTGATCAATACTATAAACTTCTCTGCTTGATTGTCCCACTTTCTATCCACTGACATCCCCTTTAATTATCTTAGGGGATTTTAATATCCCCATCGATACCAACACCTCTGCTGCCACTAAACTTCTCTCTCTTACCTCCTCCCTTGGCCTTACCCAATGGTCCACTGCCCAGACCCATTGTGATGGGCACACACTGGATCTGGTCTTTAGTCGCCTCTGCTCCATATCTAACTCTCCCTTCCTCTGTTCAATCATAATCTTCTCAAATTTAATCTTGTGTCATCTGTCCCAGCCGCTCTCCAACAACTAAACTCTATGCCCTCCTTCTCTGGCCCTAACTTTGTAGCTGTTACCATACTGTTTCCAATGCCCTCGACTCTGTTGCTCCCTTATCCACCAATTGCCTTGGTCGCAAGAACCCACAACCATGTCTTACGGACCAGATTAAAAAGTTGAAAAGGCAATCCCGTATAGCCGAACGATGCTTGCTCAAGAGTAACCAAAATAGAGATTTTCTTGAATTTAAAAGTGCCCTTTATCGGATCAGAGGTGCTTTGTCCTTAGCCAAAAAAAACTACTTCTCTTCACTCATATCTTCCCAATCCCATAACCCCAAACAGCTCTTCAAAGTATTCAACTCCCTTCTCTGTTCGCCACCTCCTCCGCCTACCTTCTGTTTATCGGCTGATGAAACAGCCTCATATTTCACAGAGAAAATTGAAAACATTCAAAGTGGTTTTCCTGTGCGCCCTACCTCCTCCCTACAGCTTCCAACCACTACCATTGCACTGCCCAACCTGCCTTCATTGCTCACCCCTCCATCTCTACCCCTACCACTGAACTGTCTAGCCTCCCTTCATTGGTTAATCCCATTACTTGCCCCCTAACGAGCTTCACCACTATAACAAAACAGGGACTTTCATCTCTTTCATCCATGACACGTCTCACCACCTGCCCTCTCCACCCCATTCTCTCTCATCTTATTCTCCCACTCTCCTCTTCCTTCATTTCAGCCCTAACCTCTCTCTTTAACTTGTCCATATCCACTGGTACTTTTCCCTCTATATTTAAACATGCCGTTGTATCCCCTATGCCTAAAAAACCCTACCTTGACCCATCTGCTCTTTCCAGCTACCGGCCTGTCTCCCTTCTCCCTTTTCTTCCAAACTCTTGGAAAGACATGTCTATGCTGACCTGGTCAATAACCTTTCTGCTAACTCTCTCTTTGACCACCTCCAGTCAGGCTTCCGCCCTAACCACTCTATGGAAACTGCCCTCACTAAAATGACCAATGATCTACTTAGTGCTAAATCTAAAAGTCACTACTCTTTGCTCATTCTTCTTTATTTGTCCTTTGCTTTTGATACTCTTGATCACCATCTACTTCTTCAGATCCTGGCCTCCTAAGGTATCTAGGACACTGTACTTTCTTGGCTATCCTCCTATCTGTCTGGTAGGACCTTAAGTTTTTTTCACTCTATAATAATCTCAGTGGTTGGGGTAGAAGTGGGGGAGGGACTATAGGTTTCTATAACAATCTTAGTGGTTGGGGTAGGGGTGGGGGGAGGGACTATAGGTTTTTATTCTAGGGATATATGCCCTTTAAAATATTTAAATATTGCCATTACAAAATCTTTTGTAAAGTGAGTTTTTTGTCTGTATGTATAAGAAATATAAAAAAACAATACAAACAAAGTAATAAATCACAACAGACATGCAAAGGTCAGTTGTGGTTAAAGGATACTACACCTTAAAATGTACTTTATTAAAAAAATTCCTATCATAATCAAAAGCCTGACACGTCATTTGAAAGATTAGAGAGAATCTACTAGTCCTTTAAAAAAAAAAGAAGAAAAAATTCAATATTACTACTATTAGTACTTTTGGAGAAATGTTTTCCCTCTTTAGAGAAGATCCATCTGGATCAACATGATGGTATCATGGGAAGGGTTGTACCAGATGGACCTTAACCTTTACAAGGTTTCAGGAATAAAATACTTGCTTGAGCAAAACTGTATATTGCTTATAGGACTGCAATGTCAAATCCCAGTCCCTACAGTAAGCAATCCCCCTACATTTTAGTAAATTATAGCTACTTATAGATTTTGTCACATCAAATGACAGCCATGTGCAAATGACAAGCTTTACTTATTAAAAGAAAAATGACATTAAAAAAACTTCTACTTTAAAATTCTATATTTTTCACGAATGGATATTTTATCAGCACAAGCCACAGCTTGAAATGTATGATGATTAGATTTGCATAAGGCTGGTAAGAATGGATTTTCCATGCTCAGTATAATTAATATTGCTTTTTATGCGTCTGCTGTAAGTAAAAGAAAGCCAAGGGAATATAAATAGACATGCCACCTGTAATTTTATAAATAGAGATACTAATATATCAAGTATCCATCCTATTCCCTTAAAAAAAATACACGAAACAAGCAATTTCCCTCCCTGTGAATAGTGTGAATATACCTACTGTACATATATGTATACAATCTGTATGTATATATATATATATATATATATATATATATACCCACACCATGAAACCCAAACACCAGGATATACAATACGTATCAATAATAAATATTATTGCACATTCCCCACATAGATAAAACCACACAAGTGATATAAATATATAAAACAAATACCTTACTAGGTGCGTATCGCGTGTCACCCGATCAAGAGGCCAGTATCCATAGTAACCAGATGCTATGGAGGAACAGAGGCAATGCATAGAGCTCCGAGGTCCCACCTCTCACGAGATCTCGGAATTCATAATAGAAAGAGTCAAACGACTTATAGGTCGCCTAGGCACCTAAACAAAGGAAACCCCTAAGCACCCTCTGTTACACTATAAATGGCCATGCTATAGGGAAAACAGGAGTGCCCCCCACTTAAAAGCATATCAAAACACATACTACAAATCCCTAGAGAAAACATTAGGGCACTAACAGCAAAAATAGTGATAAGCATTAAAGAGGTAAAGGTAAAGCATTCTGACAATCAGGGCCAGAGTGACAGGCATAAAAGTCAGGAATATATATAAATTAAAAAAATTATTAAAAGCAGCCAAGATTATAAAATTTATTAAGCCCATCGGGCACCAAAGTTTGTGACGAGTAATCCATTTTGATTCTAACTGAAGAAGCCTTTTAGATCTATCTCCCTCCATTGGCGGCACATGATCAAAGACCATGCATTTCAATGAGGAGAGGCTATGTCCTAATAACTTAAGTGTCTAGCAACAGCTTGGTCACCAGCTTTCATTTCAGTCACTTGGTTTGAAAAAGCTGCCCTAATGGCACTACGATGATTGGCAAATCGCTCACGAAAGCTGCTCACAGTCTTTCCCAAGTAGTCCAACACACAAGGGCAAATAAGAAAATAAATAACATAAGAGCTAGTAAGAGCTGGATGAGAAAAGTCCTTCCCAGCCGTCATATGGCTGCTGGTAACACAGTTGGGACATTTATAGCACCCAGGCTTTAATGAGCCCCCCTAAAACGATGTATTTAGCACAGCTGGCCTCCTCAAATCCGTCTTCACCAGCATATAGGCTTTTTCCACTATGATGTGCAAACCGTAACTCATACTGTCCAAAAGGCAGATTTGTATCTTTAACAATAATTTTCCAAAGCTCTTTAGCTCTCCGTGCTACTTCCGAACTGAATGTAGAGTAGTCCATGGTGAAAGTCATACTTGACCTATTCTCGAAAATCTTTGCTACTTACATAGTAACATAGTAACATAGTAACATAGTAATTAAGGTTGAATAAAGACATTCATCCATCAAGTCCAACCTATTCACTTTTTTTTTTTTTTTTTATTTATTTATTTTTTTTAACCCTACCTAACAGTTGATCCAGAGGAAGGCAAAAAACCCCAGTTAAAAAAAGGGGGAAAAATTCCTTCCTGACTCCAAACGGCAATCGGAAAGTATCCCTGGATCAACCAGATCTATATGCATTAATACCAGTAATTCTCAATATTTTTTAGTTTTAGAAACTTATCCAGGCCTTTTTTAAAGTTATTCAATGAACTTGCCATTACCACCTCTGCTGGAAGACAGTTCCACAGTTTCACTGTTCTCACTGTAAAGAAACCTCTCCTAACTTGAAGATGAAACTTCTTTTCTTCCAACCTTAAAGGATGTCCACGAGTCCTCTGATATGACCTATTAGTGAACAATGCACCAGAGAGTTCACTGTATGGGCCATTAATATATTTGTATAAGGTTATCATGTCCCCACGCAACCGCCGCTTCTCCAATGTAAACAGCCCTAACTTGTCTAATCTGCCTGCATATTCAAGCCCCTCCATTCCCCTTATTAATTTAGTTGCCCTTCTCTGAACTGCCTCAATTTCCAAGATGTCCCTTTTGTATATGGGATTCCAAAACTGCACCGCATATTCCAAATGTGGCCTTACCAGTGCCTTGTAAAGAGGGAGAATAATATTTTTCTCTCTTGATTCCATTCCCCTCTTTATACAAGACAATATCTTGCTAGCTCTAGCTGTTGCTACCTGGCATTGTTTGCTACAGCTAAGTCTGTTATCTACCAGAACCCCCAAATCTTTTTCCATTTCAGATGCACTTAACACAGAGTTATTTATGGTGTAGGTGGCACAGGGATTATTAAATCCCAAATGCATCACCTTACATTTATCAACATTGAATCTCATCTGCCATTCTGCTGCCCATTTTGATAATCTATCTAGGTCTGCTTGCAGCACTTGCACATCATTGGAAGTTTCCAAAGCTCTGCATAATTTAGTGTCATCAGCAAACACAGAGACCTTGCTCTCAATGCCCCCTTCTAAGTCATTTATAAACAGATTAAACAGAAGCGGCCCCAGTACAGAACCCTGAGGAACTCCGCTTAGAACTTTAGCCCACATAGATGTAGCTCCATTAACCACAACTCTCTGTTTGCGGTCCAATAACCAGTTCTCTATCCATGAACAAATGTTTTCTTCAAGGCCAACAGTCCTCAGTTTATACATTAGTCGCCTATGTGGCACAGTATCAAAGGCTTTTGCAAAATCCAAATATACCACATCCACAGCTGTGCCTGAATCTAACTTCTTACTCACTTCTTCATAAAAACCAATTAAATTTGTCTGGCATGATCTATTTCTCATAAATCCATGCTGACTACTACTAATAAGATAATCTCTGGAGACAAAGTCAAGGATATGATCCCTTAACAAAGTTTCCATCACCTTCCCTACCACTGATGTTAGGCTTACAGGTCTATAGTTACCAGGCTGTGAACGACTACCTTTTTTGAATATTGGTATTACATTGGCTTTTTTCCAATCCAGCGGCACATCCCCAGACAAAAGCGAATCTGAAAAGATGAGACACAGTGGTCTTGCTATAACTGAACTAAGCTCTTTTAAAATCCTAGGATGCAATCCATCTGGTCCTGGCGCTTTATTGATATTAACTTTGTCTAATTGATTCCGTACCATATCCTCTGTTATCCAATGTGAAAACTCTTCATTTCCTCCCTGCACATTGTTACAATCCCTACTGTAAGGATTCTCAACAGTAAAAACCGATGTAAAAAAACGGTTTAGCAGATTAGCCTTTTCGGCATCCTCTACAACCACCTCAGCTCCATTATTTAATGGTCCCACATTCTCAGTCCTCATTTTTTTACCATTTATATACTTAAAAAACATCTTGGGGTTGGACTTGCTTTGTTCGGCAATCCGTGTTTCATTTTCTATTTTAGCTAGTTTAATTGCTTTCTTGCACTCTTTATTACAACTTTTGAAGTCCCTGTAAGCCTGTTCTGTGCCTTCTGCTTTCAAAATTTTAAAAGCCCTTTTCTTTTTTTCCATTTCCCTTTTTACCTGAGCATTAAGCCATGCAGGAGTGGACCTAATTTTTTACACTTGTTTCCTAAAGGTACCGATTTGGAAATGTTATAGTTTAATATCCCTTTAAAAGTGGTCCACATCTGCTCAGTATCTTTACCTAGAAACAGTTCCCCCCAGTCTATGAGCAGGAGCGATTCCTTTAAAAGCATAAAATTAGCTTTCCTAAAGTTAAAAGTTTTTGTTAAGCCAGTGCACTTTAGTTTTCTGCAACCTATATTAAATGACACTATATCATGGTCACTATTCCCTAAGCTTCCCATTACCTTCATCTCCAAAATGAGCTCTGGGTTATTAGATATCACCAGATCCAACAACGCATTCTTTCTAGTAGGAACTTCTACCATCTGTGAAAGAAAATGCTCATATAGGAAATTTAAGAACTTTATACCTTTTGAGGTGCTGGCAGTTCCATTACTCCAATCTATTTCAGGGTAGTTAAAATCCCCCATAACCAGAACATGCCCCATACCAGCAGCCTTCGCCAACTGCATATGGAGATTCATTTCCACCTCTTCCCCGGCATTTGGCGGCTTATAACACACTCCAACAATTAATTTACCTACCTTCTTGCTTCCTGTACACAGTTCCACCACCACCACCACCACACAAAAAATGAGGACAGAGATCAGAATTTGGTGATCACTTCTGATCACCAAATTATTGATCTTTGCCAATGAATGAAAAATCACTTCCTGGAAAATAATTTCCCGGGGAGTAATTTTTATGATCGGATTACGAATTAGAAAACGGGCATTTATGCCCGTATTCCAAGTTCGTTCCCTAAAATGATCTGATGATTATCTTTGGGAATGATTAAAAAAAAAGAGGAGAAATACACATACAAAAATTCTTAAAGCGATACACACACACACTTTTTTTTTACACTAAAGCCATAAATTAGCCAAATCTTTTTCTTCTCCAACGCGGATAATTTTTTGTCCGATTTCAAGGGAAACTAATCCTATATTGTTAGAAAATTTTAAGAGGTACCAAATAAAGACCAGATAGAATTCTTAGGATCAGTAAAGTGTGCAAAAACTTGCGTGACAATTTTCACTAAAATACCACTAAAAGTGGGAGTGTGTGTGCGTGGGGGGTGGGTTGTGGCATTTTTGATTTTTTTTTTCTTGTAACTGCACTTGTGCATGCGTCCCATTTTAGCTAGTTGGTGGCCCCGTTGGCTTGGCACCTTAACATAGCTGAAGGTGTGTAGATTCCAAAAATATATAGGGGGTTATTCAATAAAAGTTCTTATTTGTTCTTTAAAATGGTGATAGTTTTGCCCCAACCAATCAGATGTTAGCTTTCAAATGTTACATAAGTTCTGATTGGTTGGGATAAAATTAGCACCATTTTAAACGATAAGAACATTTATTGAATCTCCCTGATAGTTTGTGGGGGGTATTTCCAAATTACAGAGCACTTTGATTTTTTATTGTTATTTCACTTGTGCATGGGTCCAATTTGAGCTACAGTACTTGGTGGCCACGTCTCTGTGTGCATCCACGCATATGACATACCGTTTGATTTAGGACATGTGGAAGATTGAGATTTAGTGGGTTTTTTTGCTTGTCAAGTGGGTTTAGGTAGGATTTCATCCTTTGAATAATCTTATTTTATTTTTCACAAAATCTCCTAAAAACACTGAGTTCTATGGATTACTGTGCCTGGAATTCTAGTTTGTGGGGGGTATTTCCAAGTTTCGGGGCTGTTTCTTTTGAAAAAGTGTAGGCTGTTCAAATTAGAGAGCACTTGTTATTCTACTTGTGTATGCTTTCCATTTGAGTTAGTCGGTGGCCATGTGTCTGTGTGCACCCATACATATGGCATACCATTTGATTCAGGACATGTGGGAGATTGAAATTTAGTGTGGGGTTTATTTGTGGGGGACATTTCCAAGTTTTGGGGCTGTTTCATTTGAATAAGAGAAAGCTATTTGAAATTACAGAGCACATAGATTTCTTTCTTTTAATTGGACTTGTACATGCTTCCTATTTGAGTTAGTTGGTAGCCATGTCTCTGTGTGCACCCATGCATATGGCATACTGTTTGATTCAGGACATGTGGGAGATTGATATTTAGTAACTTTTCTTTCATTATTTGGGGGTTTGACAGGATTTTTAACTTTGAAACTTTTTTTTAGAAAATCTAGAAAATTTAGAAAAATAAATTTTACGAAGATCTGCGCACACACCAATGATAGTATGAATTACAAAATTGCACCGTTAATTAGCTGAAAGTGTGTAGATTCTGAGAATATATAGATTTGGGGGGTATGTTTGAGTTAGAGGGGTGTTTTGATTGAAAAATCTGGGAAGTTGCTGATATTGGGCCACGGCGCATTGGCTCACTTTGTGCCTAGTTGATTCCACTTCCGTGTGTGTAACCATGCATATGGCATACGGTTTGATTCAGGACATTTTGGGGATTGATATTTAGTAACTTTTTTATATATTTCAATGGGTTTTGGCATGATTTCTACCTTCAAAATTTGATTTTTGTTCATTTTTTCTGAAAATCTGCGAAAACTAAGAACTGCACCTGAAAATGTGTAGATTTGAGGAATATGTAGTTTGTGGGGGGTGTTTTGTGGGAAAAACTGCAGACTGTGGGCTGAATATTTTTGCTGTTTTTATGCAATCATGCATTGTCTCACTTTGTGGCTTTTCGCTTCCACGCGTGCATGTGTAACCATGCATATGGCATACCATTTGATTCAGGACATTTGGGGGATTAATATTTGGTAATTTTTTTTTAGATTCCATGAGGTTTTGGCATGGGAAAAACTGCAGACTGTTCAAAATCAAAGTTGGCTAAATATTTTTGCTGTTTCTGAGCCATCGTGCATATAGTTGAGGGAAAAAAGGAAAATGTGAGAAAAGCTGCTCCCAGGTATCTGCACTTTGATCGAAACTTGCCTCACTCATAATATCCTGCGGGTGTGTAGTTTCTAAAAATATCACAGTTGTGGGGATATTTTACTTAACTTGGTAGATATTCAATGTTAACCGTCAGAAGTCTTTATACATTTCAATTTGGTGTAATATTCTTGAAGGTGCAGTTTTAGTTTGGGGGGGTCTCCTGTACAGAAAAAGTGGGGTACCTAATTATATCTGGTATCGTTGTACTTGGGAGTACCAGAGCTTTTAGAAACAGATTTTTGTGCGCAACCTTAAGATAACTATAAATAAAATTGGGGAAAATCCATGAAAATCCATGAAAATTTTTTTTTACATATTTTACATATAAATCCAGTAGAATCTCCAGAAAAGTTACAAAATTCTGTTACCATGTTAAAGTACATTTTGTGCCGAAAAAAAACCTATGTATAATATTCCCTATTTACCGCAAGGTTTCCTACTGAACCAAAGTCTAAAATCCTGAAAATTCTTCTGGCATTTAACTCATGCAAAGTGATGAATTCTGCTGGCACTGAAAGGGTTAAATCTCTATAGATTCATCAGGACAAATAGATAAACAAAACTGATTAAAGTGTGTTAAGTTTTACTTGAGCACTTTCAAATACGCCCATAGAATACCATAACATACATTTACGGCCGTGATCGTACATTAATGATAGCTTAACAGCATCACATATTTAAGGTCCATATTTAAGGGAACTTTTCACCTAGGGGGCCATAATTAGAAACTTTGCCATATTTCAGGTTATTGTAAAAGTACAATTGCAGGCATACATTCAAGGCGATGGTAGGATAAGCCACACATCTTTCACTATTTAAGCTGGGTACACACGTTGAGATATTTTGGTCCGATCGACCGATAGTTCAGTGTATCTGTCGATTGGATCGAAATTATCGCATCCGAATGCGGTCATGTCCGACCGATCGTTCGTCCGAATTGGACGCAAGGACGATTGGACATGGTGGAACTGCACGATCGGTCGCGGTACTGGGGGGTGCGGCTGCTTTTGCCGCAACCAACAGTCCTTCCTCCTGGCCATCCGGTCGAAAGTATCGAACGGTCGGTCAGGAGGAAAAATTGCTAGGTGTGTACCTAGCTTAAAACATCTACATGTGTTTAAAACTGAAAGGAAGTGCAGCAAAGCTCCTATATTTTACCAAATGATGTGCTGTTTGTAAAACATGTGACAGTCTTAGCAAATCAAAACATTCTACATTTAGAAATTTCTAAATTTCACAGATATGTGTAAGACTATCTCTCACCCTTTCACCCCCCCACTCTCAGTAGAAAAAAGGAGAGCTGCTGTTTGCTAGACAGGAAGTTATATCTTTTTATGGGACAGAAAATAAAATATGTGCATACCTATTTCTCAGAGAATGCTGGGAGTGAGTTTCTTAATCATTTATAACATTTTTTAAGCAATGCTATGTTAATAGGATAAGGCTGTGAAGTACATTTTGTTGTAAGAAGGATCTATTTAATTGTATGCTCTGTGGAGGGCTTTTTCTACCCCATAGAAGCCATGAACCTGTGTCCTGCACTGATGGAATCTAATAAGATTGAAACATGACAGGATAATCTGGGTTCTTTATAGACCCTCAGGTCCTCCAATAGTGACCCCTCTCTAACAGAATCCCTGGTGACAGGTGTGAGTTAATGGGGAGGGCGAGTATTAAAAGACAGATTGGTAGTTTTAATTATACAATGATCAAATGGATCTCCTGTTGGTTGAAAGTTTAAGGGGGAAGAAAGATTCAAACTCTGCACAACAGTTGTAATTCACTGTGGTGTTTGGACTGAACTATAACACTCTATACAATGTCACAATTAATAGATAATAATAAAATTCAAAACCCTGGATTTAAATATCTTACTGTATTAATTCATTCGAACAAATGGATATAGAAAGCAAAAAAATGTGATAAGATGGATAATATCTGCCTTATCAAGATGTTAGGTTGCACTATATGTATATTTAACATGTATTTCTAAAGTACTGACACTTCCAGTACGATCCAAAAGGTTGTTTTGGTGTGTGTATATGTATATCATACCTCCTATTCTATAAGATTATTTATATTTTTACAGACATTGCATTGAGTTTTAGGAGCTACCAATCAGGTGGGTGTATATAACAGTATTACATATAAGAAAGGTGTGTATGTATGTGTGTACTTATTAACTATTTTATTTAAATGAACATAAAAAAACTAAATTATAGCAAGGATATTACTAAAAGTTAGTTATATTGACTTGGAAAACAAATTAAATACAGTTAAAAACACGATACTTACTGACCCAACACCCTATGTTACAATACAAAAGTCAAAATGGAAGGTTTAGCTACACCTCTAAGAGTGCTAAAGAGTCTCCATATGGAAACTAAAAGAAAGTGCCATGTCAGTAAAATTGAATCATTGTGTAATGTAATGCAATTTCTGCCTTTTTAACTTTGTTATATAGGATACTCATGTTATCGTGAGCGTGCATGCGAGCGTTATATGCACTTCACACCTGCCCACAAAACATTTTCTGAGGGTTAGTAGGGAAGCAGGAAGTGTTAGTAGGAAGTTGCAAGACTTATATGACACTTCCTTTGTAAAACATGTGACAGTTTTAGTAAAAACATTCTTCTCACTCTGACTCCACCCCTCTCCTCTCAATAGACAAAAAGGAGAGCTGCTGTTTGCTGGACAGGAAGGGATATCTATATATCAGCGATAGGCAACCGGTAGATCTCCAGATGTTTTGGAAACTACAACTCACAGAATTCCCTAACTACAGAGTGCTTGTAGAGGAATGCTGGGAGTTGTAGTTTGAATTCCCTAACTACAGAGTGCTTGTAGCAGAATGTTGGGAGTTGTAGTTTTCAAACATCTGGAGATCTACTGGTTGCTTATCCCTGCTATATATAATAGGGGGACTGAAAGGAAAACATCTACATGCCTTCTCTGAGACAATGAAGTGTGTTTTTTAATCATGTATTACATTATTTAAGCAATAGACCGCATAGAAGTCATGAACCTGTGTCCTGAACTGATAAAATGTAATAAGACTGAAACATGACAGGATAGTCTGGGTTCTTTAAAGGACCGCACATTTACCAATAGTGATCCCTCTCTAACAGAATACCTGGTGACAGCTGTGAGTTAATGGGGAGGGTGAGTATTGAAAGACAGATTGATAACTTTAATTATAGAATGATCCAATGGATCTCCTATTGATCTATTATTGGTTGGAAATTTAAGTGGGAACATTGCATCATGGGATATCTATGCCTTTTTAAGTCCGTCCTACATGGTGAGTCAGTTAGCCTATGATTAAGGGCGGAGCTACGCCCGAAACGCGTTAGGCGGTTTATCTTATCAGCCATCTATGGGCTTGTGTGCCATGTCTCTTCAATAAATGAAGTGCTTGTTTAATACCTTAGCGGTTGTGAGGATCCTTTTTCGGCCGGTCCGACTGCCCTTCTTTTCGTCTTACCTGGTCAGAAAGTATATCCTATATTAAAAGAATTCTCTTTACCACTCATCACCTCATATAAGAGGAATAAAACCATATCAAGTCATTTGGTACCCTCTGAAATTTCCAGTAGACAGGGTACTAAGATGAATGTAACAGGGATGTTTCCCTGTAGGTCTTGTAAGCAGTGTCCTAATGCTATTAAAACTAAGCCCTTTGTTTACCCTAAAACAGGTAAATGTTATCCCCTACAGGGCTTCTATACTAGATATGTTATTTATGCCCTGGTGTGCCCCTGTGGGCTTATATATATGGGAGAAACCATTCAACCTGTTAAGGAGAGATTCTCCCAACACAAATACAGTATTTGTTTTAACTGAGTTTGTGCAGACGGGACACAGTGAGTTAGAACTTAAATTAATTGTGCTGGAGGAGGTTCCCCGATTGAGACTTGGTTGTAATAGGGAACAAATGTTACGTAAGAGGTAGTTGTGGTGGATTCATTGTTTTGCAATCCCTACATCCCCATGGTCTCAATAGAGATTATGATCACCATGTATACCTATGACTTTAAAGACATTTAGGGGCATATTTATAAACGATCGCTATTTTCGCCATTTTGCTATCGCAGGACATCACAATGACAAATAGCGCTATTTTCGCCTTATTTATAAAACAGCTCATTTTCTCTTTCGCCTTTGAGGAAAAGTATCACTTAGGCGATGTGTGGCGATAGTTTTTGCCTTATTCATTGCGTTAAGTGTGGTATCACTGTGAAAAGAGAGATTGCTCTCTAGTGTCATTTCAGAGTTATCTTTGTCACTTTTTTATTTAAAGCCATTAAAGCACCTTTTTGCCCCTTTTCTCCCTTTTGTTGCATTTTTTGCAGTTTTAACAGAATCTTTGCCAAACATCATTACTTACTGGAATGTTCCATTAACATGACTATTTCTTACACAGCACTATGGTATGTTCCCATATTAATGGAACTGGTTTGATAATTATCTGTAGTTTGCTAAAAAAAAAAAAAGCAATATTAAAAAATTTGTCCTATTAATAAAATAGAGAAAATTCACCTTTTGAGTTTTATACTATTTATATCTTTGGCTGAAATAAACACCAAATTTTTATTTTAGATAACAAAGATAGGTGTTCAGTGTGTATTAACCAATTTAATACTACTTTGAAAAACCACCAGGGAGTATTACCTATTTACTATCATATGTGCTGAGCTTTTCCAGCATTATTAGTGCTACTTTTTGCTACATAATTTTCGCTTTTGATGAAAATTCGCCTTTTTAATAACTGATGAAAGGAAAAGATGAAAGTTTAAAAAATTATGGTAAAGGCTGGTGGGGAAAATAGCAAAAATAATGCCCCTTTATAAATATGTCCCTCAGACCTCCATTTGACTTTATTGGTAAATTAGGAAATTCGGAACCTTACAAAAAAAGATCTTTAAAAAGCGAAAAATTAACCTTAAAAAAGTGAAATCTCAGATCGTATTACAGTAAATGCTGGAAAATAGTCTAGCAACCCCCTGAGTACTTATTAGTATTGAGAAACACTCCACAATGTACTGACACCTCCATGGACCCATTGGCAGGATAAATAAATGGGCACTTTTCGCCACCTCAGCCTTGGCGAATTGGAATGGCTGAACTTAACACAAAAATACACTTTTCGCCATTTTATAAATATGCTTGAGTGGTTACCGCAGCATTGTATGGCGAAAAGTAGCGGTAATGACATTTCACCACTGGTTATCACTGCTTTATAAATAGCGAAAACGCTGTGTTAAAGAAGGCGAAAAGTTAAACAAACCTTTATAAATATGCCCCTGTATCTTTAAAGGGCATGTCCACCCCTTTTTTATACTTTTTATATTATGAGGTATAGGTCCCCCAGCCCCAACCGCCATAATACATTTTTTAGAAAGTGCCCCGATTTTTACTTACCTTACCTCTCTCCTCTGCCGCACTCTCCCGGCCCTCTGCTTGCACGGAACTGCAAACAGGGGGCGGGACCGGCAGCCGCGTCTCTGATTGGCTGAGAGGCAGCCAATCAGGGACACGGCTGCCGGCTGCTCAGAATGCCAGGGGAGAGTGGTAAGGTAAGTAACTATCGGGGGACTCTCTATAAATTCTCTTAAAGCGGTTGGAGCTGGAGGACCTATACCTACATTTGGACCAAAGGGTTTAGAGCTAGGGGAGGGACAGCAAAACGGGAGGGAGAGGGAGGAGGGGGGGGAGGACTCTCCTGCACATGCCTCAAACCTTGCCGAGGTTGAGGCAGACACAGGAGCAGGATAAGTCACACAGAGATCCTACACTGCAGTTTCCTGGACTTTGGAGGGGCATAGCAGGAGAACCATTTGAAGCAGAATTGTAAGGTAATGATTTTATTAAACTACAGAGTGGGGCCATTATGGGGTTACATTTTACTTTTGGGGGTGGAAATGCCCTTTAAATTGGGAACATCCCTTTATGGAAAATAGGGATGGGAATATGAGGCTATTTATACTGATTCAGCTGAACAAATACTTGTTTTTGTTTGGCACTGATCCCTCCAGTTCCCCAGCAAGCAGTCATGATCCATAGGTGAGTATAAAAACCATATCTTTATTGCAGCATTAAAAAGGATAACTGTGATTAACAGTCATTTGTCCCGACGGTCAGGACAAATAATTTCCCCATGTGTACCCAGCCTAAAGGTCACCTGACCCGAAAAGCATCAGGCCTTGTTTGTTCTTACCGTTTTTTTGCAAGGAGAGTGTCCTGTTAAATGCAGCAATAAAGCTATGTTTTTTATACTAACCTATGGATCGTGACTGCTTGTTGGGGAACCGGAAGGATCCGTACCAAACAAAAACAAGTATTTGTTCTGCTGAATCTATGTTTCGGAGGCTGAGACAGACTTTTGTTTTGTGCACAACCCGGGGAGTTTCTAAGCGGATTGTGGGAGCCGGAGTTATACAGACACAACCGGGAGCCATAGAGACTGGTAATATACCAGGATTCTCTTGTGAGGCTGAGGTCTTTTTGGAAGGTCTTAAGAGGGGAATTCGGAGCCACCATATGCTTTAAATATTTATTCTGAAATCATGATGCAACTATTTGATTTGTAAAATGGTTTTATAACTGTGTGGCCTGTTTAAGGGGAGCTGCTTCCCCCTAAAAATCACTTATGTCCAGTTATGTGTTGATGGGATCCGGGTTCGACACAAACCCAGATCCTACACAGAACCCCTCGGTTCCGAAATTTGAAAGATCTGTCCGAATCCAGAAGGATCCTCCGGATTTCAGGACTTCGGAAGACATTTTCGATAATTTTCGAATTTACGGGGGTATTTTCGATCATTTTCGAAAACATCCTCGAACGTTCGAAAATTATCGAAAATATGATCGGAGACCATTTTCAAGTTTCTGATTGTATTTTCGAAATCGAATGTTCAAGGCTATTTTCGTTAATTTTTGAAAATAGCCTAAAATATTCAAAAATATAATCGGAAAATCGAAAATGATCTCCGATCGTATTTTCAAAAATTTTCAAAAGTACAGGGCTATTTTCGAAAATGATCGAAAATAGCCTTGTACATTCGAAAATTATCGAAAATTCGTTCCGGTTTCAGATTTTCAGATCTTCGGGATTTTCCCGAGATGGGAACCCGAAAACGGTACGAAACTAGTGAGTTTCGGCCATCTCTAGTTATGTGCAGTTGGCCTGAATAAACATTGGTAACGTTTATTATTTATAAACCGTTAGCAGCACTTACGTAACCTTATATTGTTCTGAATAGAGATGGACTACAACTATTCGAGTTTGAGCAGACTCGGACTTCTCGAACTATCCTGGACCCGGATTTTCGATATTTTCCAGACTTTCGATAATTATCGAATGTTCGAACGTTCGCAAGTAAAATGTCTATTATACCTATACGCGGGTAAATATCGAATTCTCGAATCCATGAGTAAAATATCTATTACATCTATACACGAGTAAATATCGAATCCGTGAGTAAAATGTCTATTATACAAATACGCAAGTAGATATCGAATTCTCGAAATCCGCAAGTAAAATGTCTATTATACCTTTATGCAAGTAAATATCGAATATGGAATCCACGACTAAAATGTCTATTATACCTATATGCGAGTAAATATTGAATTCTCGAATCCGCGAGTAAAATGTCTATTATACCTATACACGAGTAAATATTGAATATGGAATCTACGAGTAAAATGTCTATTATACCTATACGTGAGTAAATATCGAATTCTTGAATCCATGAGTAAAATGTCCATTATACCTATACGCGAGTAAACATCGAATTCTCAAATCCACGAGTAAAATGTCTGTTATACCAATACGCGAGTATTGGTAAAAATGAGTAAAATTTCTATTATACCTATATGCGATTAAATACTGAATTCTCAAATCCATGAGTAAAATGTCTATTACACCTATACACAAGTAAATATCAAATATCAAATCCGTGAGTAAAATGTCTATTATACGAATACGCGAGTAAATATCGAATTCTCGAAATCCACAAGTAAAATGTCTATTATACCTTTATGCGAGTAAATATCAAATATGGAATCCACGAGTAAAATGTCTATTATACCTATATGCGAGTAAATATTGAATATGGAATCTACGAGTAAAATGTCTATTATTCCTATACATGAGTAAATATCGAATATGGAATCCGCGAGTAAAATGTCTATTATACCATAACGTGAGTAATATTCGAATCTCGAATCCGGCGAGTAAAATTCTAGTTTACCTATAACGCAAGTAAATATCGAATATGGAATCCGCGAGTAAAATGTCTATTATACCTATACGTGAGTAAATATCGAATTCTCGAATCCATGAGTAAAATGTCTATTATACCTATACGCGAGTAAATATCGAATTCTCGAATCCACGAGTAAAATGTCTATTATACCTATACGCGAGTAAATATCGAATTCTCGAATCCACGAGTAAAATGTCTGTTATACCAATACGCGAGTAAATATCGAATCCGCGAGTCTTTCATGGGATAATTATCGAATGTTGGAACGTGAGAGCTCGAAAGTAGTGCGTGTGAGAGTAAAATCGAGTTTTCGAAAGTCCTGGATATTTGAACATGTTCCCCACACTATTTCCCAGGTCCCACAGCCATTTACATTAAGTTACCATTGATATTTTAATTGTATCTCATTCGAACTTTTCAAACTATTTGACTCCCATTGACTTTAATGGGTCTGTTTTCGAACGTACGAACTTTCCATATAGTTCGAAAGTTCGAAAACAGACAGAACTTTCGAAAGTACGGCCATCTCTAGTGCTAAATCTATTCAAACATATAATGCAAGTAGAAATTTTGGAGCACTCATGGATCTTGAAACAACAATTTTTTTATTAGGAAATGATCAACGTGTTTCAGCCGTCATTTGCGGACGTCATCAGGATCACACTATAAGTGCACACACCAAACTTTTAAAACACCTTTATAAAATCACTCCCCACAGAAAAGTGTGCTTAGCCAATTAACATCAACCATTTAAAACAAACTGGCTTTCTTGGACTGCTTGGTAGAAGTCAAGGAAAATAGTAAACAGGAAGTAGAGGTTTACAGAAAACCAACACACACAGATCAGTATTTGATGTTTGACTCCCACCACCCTTTAGATCACAAGCTGGGTGTTATCGGAACCCTGCAACACAGAGCTGAGAACATCCCCACTAGCACAGAGGCTAAGGCTAAAGAAATGAAACATCTCCGAGGAGCCCTTAAAACTTGTGGATATCCAGACTGGGCCTTTGTCAAAAGAAGCAAAAGGAAAGGAAAGAACACGAATACCAACAGTGAAGGGGAAAAGCAAGACAGGAGAAAGAACATGGTCATTCCATATATAGCAGGGGTCTCTGAGAAATTAAAAAGAATTTTCAAAAAAACACTGTATCCCTGTCTGCTTTAAACCAAACAACACACAGAGGCAGCAATTGGTACATCCGAAAGACCCAATAACGAAACACAAGATAACCAACATCATATATGCTGTGCAGTGCAGTGAAGAATGCTCTAATTTGTATGTGGGGGAGACCAAACAGCAACTGCACAAATGTATGGCCGAGAACAGAAGAGCCAATTCCTCGGGTCAGGACTCAGCCGTGTACCTGCATCTTAAGGATAAAGGACATACCTTTGAAGATTGTAATGTTAACATATTGGCAAATGAACGTGACTGGTTCAAGAGAGGTGTCAAGGAGACCATTTATGTGAAAATAAAGAAAACCAAGCCTAAATAGAGGTGGGGGGGTTCGACACCAACTGTCTGCCATGTACAATGCTGTTTTGACACCTTACCCTGGGCGTTCCTATAACACCTCTTAGCCACTATGCAATCACGCCCTTAACACTTGGCTGTGATATGCTAATTGGGATTTTCCAGGGTACATAATTGCCACAGATTCTTGTACAAGTCATTCTGAATTGAGAAAGCCAGTCGGATGACTAGCGAAACGTCTTCAAGAACTAAACTTCAAGTCCATTTGATCTAACTAAATACAACAGATAAAGTGCATATGTTATTTAAAGTGACTTGTGTTATTTTAAAGTTTCAACTTCTTTCTTGTGTACATTGCTTTGTGCAACTGCAAACAAGTATACATTGTGCAAATAATCATACATACAGTTATACATAATATAAAAATAATGGAATAAAATATGTGCATTAAAATCGGTTTATGTTCACATGTCAACATAAACAGATTTTAATACACATAGTTTATAAAACTTCATTATAAACATATGCCCTGTTTTATCGATGTATAAATCAACATATTATAATGTGTATAGTAAAAAACAAAGAAAGTAGTATAAATATTATTTTTGCCATTTATAAACTTCAGTCTATTTCTATGTTTATATATATATATATATTTATTCATGTCAATCATTTGCAATAGCAGGAGCTACCGTATGTGAGTTAATAAAAAGCATGTATGTTTAACAGTCAGTCTCTCTATTAATTAAAACTAGCTCTCCATTGTTATTGCTTTTTATATTAAGGTGAATATTCTGTAAAATCATTTTTCTATTTACACAATTCTTCATGCATTTACATACATTTTCCATATGCACAGGAAAAAATGTCCTAATCTTTGCCACGATTGCTGCCCTTTGTCCATAAATGATAAAAATATTAAACATAGAGAGAGTAGATGACAACAACTCATTGAATCTTAAAAATTATGGGAATTATCTACTGCCATCTTGTGGGGAAAAAATGTAAATACTAAGCAGTGTGCTATTGCCCCTTTAACTGTGCGCAAATAAACATTTACTGTTCAACATGTATAAATGTTGATGAGTCTAGCTTTAGATTGCCAACACTCATCTCTTAAGTAAAATAACTCCTACGATTAACCTTGTCAATATAACATTTAAAAGATTAGGTTACCTATGGCATAATTGATCCAACCTATCCCTCCTGTATAGGCCACCTCAGATCCTTTTGCCTTGCTGACATTTTGAAATTATTTTATTTCACGTGACAAGCTGTGAATGGAAAATTGTTTTGACATTTAAAGCACATGTAATTCTAAGTTAAGATGTACACACACTATCTGAATTAGTTTTTTTTATGCCACACTGGACAGCAATTAAATTAAAAGCATGGTATCATGCCAGTTTTTTAAAACACAAGGCTAAATAACCTACAAAGAGCATCCATCAGGAATGTTCAGGCATTTTTTGGGCCCCATTCCTGATACATATCTGGTCTCACCATAGGTCCTTAAAGCTATAGCTGTTAAAGAAGATTTGATTAGGCATAGTACAGGATTGGTGACTTGTAGCTCTAAATGCCTTGCATGAGCAGAGGGCAAACCTAGCTTTCATGTAGCCCTAAATGATACAGTGTATAAATCACAAAGAAACAACAGACGTCATGGCACTCTTATCAAAAATGTATTCATAGGTACACCAGGAACAGGGCTCAAAAGAAGGGGAGTAAGAGGCAAAAATGCTAATAAATAAGTACAGGTATCATCATTGCACTAAAGTGCCAGTGTGCATATGAAAGTGATATTGTGCAAAATAAAGTGATACCCATAACAACACACCATTAAAAAGGAACTACATCCCAACAGGTACAAACAGGCTCAGTAAGGCTATAGTAAGCGTGGTCACTGTCAGTATATAGTTATGCTCATCTGATCTAAATGTTACAAGCTTAAAGATTTAGAACACCCCATGTGTACATAAGTCACACTGAGATATAAATATATCTAAATTCAATGGTAGAGGTAAACGAACCCCACTAACCCCACACAGTCAGAGAAGGGGGGGAGGGAAGAGATGGCACAAGAGACATATGGTAAGTATCTAAACATGGGAGCCAAAGAATCAACTATATGCAAGTGCAGAGAAAAGATATACAGAGGAGCAAATACTTATATAGACATGCCACAGAGTCCACAGGGAGCCATGACCACGTTGGGAACAGAGCTGGACGCATTTCGCCTGATAACTACAGGCTTCTTTATTGAATTTAGATATATTTATATCTCAGTGTGACTTATGTACACATAGGGTGTTCTAAATCTTTAAGCTTGTAACATTTAGATCAGCTGAGCATAACTATATACTGACAGTGACCACGCTTACTATAGCCTTACTGAGCCTGTTTGTACCTGTTGGGATGTAGTTCCTTTTTAATGGTGTGTTGTTATAGGTAGCACTTTATTTTGCACAATATCCCTTTCATATGCACACTGGCACCCTTCTTTTGAGCCCTGTTCCTGGTGTACCTATGAATACATTTTTGATAAGAGTGCTATGACGTCTGTTGTTTCAAATGATTTATATGGATTTATTTGCCGTCATTGAGCACCTTGTATACACACAGTATTCCATTGGATAAGTGTTATCATTGAATATAGTACTAGTGCCCCTACATCTTTGTGTTGTATAGTGACTAAATGATACAGTGTACTACTATTTTTTAGAATAACAGCACAGGCTAGCTTAAGCATTCTGTCAAAATTTCATTTTCAGTAAAAGTCTCCTGCAGAATATTTAATGGTTTTTTAAGTTTACCCCTACACTGGTTTTAAAAATATAGCTTCAAATATTTTAGAAAGGGTTGAACCACACATTTTAAAACATTCTTGAAATGACAAATGTTAGAAGACCACATTAATTCACTGAAAATATTTATGATGAAGGACCATATGGTTATAATGATACTAAAAGTATATAATAAGGTATGGGATATTTTATCTTTAATAAAAGTTTTTGTTTGCCATTATTTTTATGTTTTTGCTGTTGAAGGTAACCAAACAGCATAACGCTGCCCTCTGGTGTTTGAAGATTTTATGCTATGGTCCTGCAGTATTGGTGTGATTTTGCTGCATGTTGTTTCTTTATTACAAATATTATATATATTATATATAAATATATATAAGATATCCAGATAAGAGATAAGAAAAGGATAATAAAACACCATACATCTTAATATTTCTTTATATACATATTTTAAAATTTTCTCCAACCTTTCAGCCATCTTCTCCATAAATCAGCACCACCACAACATTAAAGGGTATGTCAATCGCCCAAACTAAATTTTAGTATGTGACTGTAAATGGCTATAAACCTCGACCTCGCTAGGTTTATAGCACTGACAGGTGATTGGCACGTTGCCTTAGCCAATCATAGGAGTGGATACCGGTCGAGCCCCTCCTGCCTGACTTCCATGCTCGGAAAGGCACAGGAGTTAAGCAGAAGGCATTGGGGGAACAAAGGCTGGTAAGTACATTTGGGGGGACCTGTCAGTACTATAAACCAGTGCTATATATAGCCATTTCCAGCCACATACTAAAATGTAGTTTGGACATACCCTTTAAAGTAGTCATCCAAGACAAAAACATGAACCCCCCTCATTCCTGTATATGTGTCCTCAATGTGGAATGTATTTATTTGCATCTGTGAAAGTTATTGTAATCTACAACATACTTGAATTTGGTTTTTGTTCAACAAGAAATATTTTCAGAATAAAGAATTTTTTGAATAGTTAAAGGGCATGTCCACCCTTATTTTAAACTTTTGGTATATCATAATATATGTTCCCCCAGCCCCAACCTCTATAAAAAAGTTTTAAGAAAGTGCCCCGATGTTTACTTACCTTCCCTCTCTCCTCCGACGCCCAGCCCAGCCTTCTGCTTGCAAGACACTGCAAGCAGGGGGCGGGACCGGCAGACGCATCCGTGATTGGCTGAGAGGCAGCCAATCACGGACGCGGCTGCCGGCTTCTCAAAATGCCGGTGGAGAGAGGGAAGGTAAGTATAGTTCTGGGGACTTTCTTAAAATTATTTTTATGCGGTTGGGGCTGGGGGAACATATACTATTACATGGCCAAGGGGTTTTATGGTAGGGGGAGGGATAGCAAAACGGGAGGGAGAGGGAGGGGGAGAAGTGCTGCAGTACGCATGCCAAACTTCTCCCGGAGGCCAGGTAGGAGGCAGAGTCCTATATGGACTCTGCTATCCTCCTGGTGGGCAGTTTTTGGGACTTTGGGGGGGGGGGACTACAGGAGAATCCTATGGAGCTGGGATGTGAGGTAAGGATTAAACTACACTACATGGTGGGGCCAGTAGTTGGGGGGATTATAGTTTTGGGGGAGGACATGCCCTTTAAGGCAGGAAGTGAATATTTTATGATACTTACAACCTTAGCACTAAGATAACTAGAACAATCTTCTGATCAATAGTAAGATTGTAGGTTGTCCATATAGTATCAATTTATTTCAATCAATTTTATATAGTAAGTAAACTTAGTTATTAACCATGCCTATGTGTGGCATATATACATAATACTAAATATTATCTAAAACAAATGATAAAATATGTTGGATGCAAATGTAAAATTTTGAATTGCACCTACTTATACATCAAAGCTAAGCCAATAACACATTACATATTACTCATGCAATATTTATGGCATAAATTACATATATATACTTAGAATATTGTATATTTGAGTGTACTGTATGTTGTTAATGTGTGTAGATGCATGTTTGTGTGGTTGAAATCTATATATATATTATAGACTCTCATCCTAGTTGTAATAGTATAGAGTTCAGATAATATCTAGACCTACTGAATATTAAATAAGTGGGGGTTACCAAGACAGAAGTACTTATGTAACAAATATAATTAATGTTAGGATTTCTTTAATATACATCTACAACAAACAACCTAGATGATTTATTCAGAAGATGTTCCTCTTTTTAAGGGAAACTTTCAAATCATTAGCTAGTCCCTCAATATGGTCTACAGTATTATGACCTATATAAAATCAGCTGTATGGCCCATTTTTATGTAATGTCTAGGGACTAGTAAAGCTGTTTGGAATTCACAGAGAATTTTTACCAGGAGATATGCAACATTTAGATGTCCATAAGGGCATCGAATAACATAAACAATTATCATTATTTAGCAAATTTGCAAAAGTATTCTTTTATTACTAATTAACATTGAACATAACTATAAAAAGATGGCATCCCTGCTCTTCTTTCGCATAACCAGGCACCTACAGGTTGATGCACCAAGAGGCGCCACACTCTTGCTCTGGAGTTAAAGATCTGCTAAACTATGTTATATCGGTTAGCATGACTTTAACTCCTTCATTGCGGCGGCTAACGCCATAACCAATGTTATATGCCCGTAGTGGCACATATTGCCAGCTAATGCACTATATACTTCTCCTTTAAGCTTAATTGTATATATTTAAACTATATTACAACATACTAATACTAAAGGAGCAATCTTTCTGTTCAATCTACTTATTTTGTAATTTTTTTCTTCCTTTAGATAAAACAGGTAAATTCATTAGTCTAGCAACTAAAATGTTAGCAACCCTGATTACAATAAGGTTGTCTGTTTCCATATGCCATATGGCTTTGCAGTCCCCTGGGACTCCAATACTTGAAACATAATAAATAGATGTGCATAAATTCGGTCTTGCACAACTGATGGTTAAGTAACCGAAATCTTCAAATAATGAACTAAATATTAATGCTTTCATTTAAAAAAAAACAATATTTTTCCCCATGATATCTTTAATTAATATGAGTTTATGCACTGAAGTAAACCAGTAAAAACTTTTTCTAAAGTCACCCAGCTGCAAATGATACTTTGTAGAGTAATTCATGCACAAAATGAAAAAGATTCAGTACAATGCTATCCTTTAACTCCAGGGATTAAACAAATTGTCAAAAAAATGTTGAAAATATAAAACAAGTGAACAAGGTAACTGCTGATTTAGATCTGTAATTAGAAAAGTAGGTTGGGGTTTGTATATCCATGGATAGCTAGAGATAGGATAACGTTTTATAAATAAGAGACAAACATTAAACAACCAAGGAAATATTTAAACAACAATGATAAATGTATCTGCCATATTGCAGTTCTGTTTGAAATGTAAAAATCTTTCATTTGTAATCTCTTCAGATAACAGTATTAAAATAAAAAGACTTGTTTTTCTCTTCCATTAGTCACCAATGTTTCATAGGTCCCTGATTTTCCTTCTTTTTTTTTATTTAAATAAAGAGCCTTTTAGCAGAATTGGTTCTAACATGGATGGTCGGGAAGTTAATGCTAATCAATGGGGGGGGGAATCAACATATATCTCCAGTTTATGTTATTAATACAGTATATGTTTCTCATATATTTTTTATGAGAATTAACAACAAGAAAATGTTGAATAAAAAGAATCCCAATATTGTGTGCCACAGTCACACGCCTTATATTTGTTAAAGACATAATTCATAAAGGGCAGTCAAAATTATAATTTAAAGGAAGATCAAAGGAGCAACAAATGCTTTTCTAATATGCTTCAATTTAAAAATAATTCTGTGGGGTTTTAGAAATATATATATAAAATATACTATGCAAAATAATTCTCAATTTATTAACATTTTGTATAATGATTTGTTCACCTTGCTTGTTTTCCTGGCAATGCAGAGCTTTGGATCCATTCTTTCCCTGCACACCATAGCACAGAATAAAACAGTGGTTTTGCATTTGACTTGACTGTAGCCTAATCTAGATGTTTGAAAACTACAACTCCCAGCATTTCCACTAAAAAGAATATATTAGATAATATATATTTAGTTACCAGATTATATTATCAACAAAGGACACACCTATAAATATTGCACTGCATTGATACCAGAGAATATTTTCAAAATATACTTCCCACCTTTCCCTCTCCTATGCTGTTGGAGTGTGTTTGCAAGGGAATACTAGGAGAGCTAATTCAATTACATCTGCAGCAGGTTTTTGATCAGAACAAAAACAATTTAGCTTTCAGGCTCAAGGGCATATTTATAAAGGAGGGATAATATATTTGTATCACCATACTTCACAATGGTGGTTTTTAATATTAGGAGGTTTAAATACTAAGCATTTAAAATAAAATTGCTGTTTTTTTCTACTTAATATTATTAATTGACTAGATAGGTTGGGGTTGATCGCTTTCACTCAAGTACAAGAGCAGATACTTTAAAAAAAAACACACTCAAGGTCTCTATAGAGCCTAATTTTTTGGAAGTGGGGAAGGAATAACTACCATGGGTTTAAACTGGGACAATGAGTGGTATCAAGATTGATGGTCTGACTCAGTGCACAGTTGTCACATGTATTAAAATTTGTTGACAGAGTTCGGTGCTTACCTGTGACAAATGCAAGCAGATTGTGAATCCTAAAGCTTGTATGAAAGGTCTTGAGCAACAAATTGCAACACTACACTCAATTGACAGTCTTGAAAGGAGTCTGAAGTCTAGAAAGGAGTGCATTGTAGCCAAGAGGTGTTTTCAAAACTGCCCAGGGTAACACATTAAAACTGCATTGTACATCGCAAACAAAAGTGTTGAATGCCCCTATCTCCACTAAGGCTTAGTTTCTTTACTTTGACATAAAGCTACAATTAAACCAACACCTTGCATTAAGAAGGTCCCTGACACCTTGCTGTTATATACTGATTGGGACACATTCCAGGTTATTTATTGCCAGCAGATTCTTGTACAAGTCATTCTGAATTGAAAAAGTTAGTCATATGACTAGACAAACATATTCAAGAACTAAACTTTAAATACAGTTGACTTAACTGATTACAACAGATATACCATAACCTGGATGGATAAGAACATTTACAAATATATTATGTCTTGTAATCACTACTTTTCCTAAATTAATTGAAAATAACTTTTGGGGAATAGTGATCATAATATGGTTATTTTTGAGATCATGTTGCACAGACAACAATATAAAGGAGCAACACAATTATACAATTTTACTAAAGAAAACTTTTAAAGAAAAACTATGCAGTCATAAATTGGTAAGCTATAATTACAGGGCTATCACAGAATGTAAAGCAAATATTTATCACAATGAATTCCTCTTAAGCAATAGTAACTAAAATAAGTCAAAACCTCTGTGGTGTTATACAATGTTTAGTTCTGAGATGGGTAAGAAGAAAAATGCATTTCAGGCACTAAAGTTAACCAGAATACTTTAGAAGGTACAGTATAAGGAGACAAACATATTTCTGGGAAAAAGAAATCAAATCCCAAATTATTGGTTAATTAAATTAACTAAATTAAGTTTTTTTTTTTCCAAACCAAAATTAAAGGGCATGTCCACCCACAAAATAAAATCTAACCTACTACTGGCCCCACTGTGTAGTTTAAAAAGAATCCTTACCTTACATCTCTGCTCCTTTAAACAAAAAGCAAAAATGGAAACAGAGCACAACGTAGCAATTAAATTTATTAGGCAACATGTTTCGGACCACACAGGGTCCTTTCTCAAGAAAATGTGACATGCAAACAGGTGTGTGTAAAATACAAAAACAAACCCCACCCCCTAGATCCACTTTCGATTTTAATGAGTTAATATGGAAGATTGCACCAATAAAATTAGAAGCAGGAGGTTGGCTGTTTAGATCCTTAATGGACATGTTTATACCTCTATGAAATGAGATCTAGGGGGGTGGGGTTTGTTTTTGTTTTTTACACACACCTGTTTGCATGTCACATTTGCTTGAGAAAGGACCCTGTGTGGTCTGAAACATGTTGCCTAATAAATTGTTGCAGATTTAATTGCTGCGTTGTGCTCGCTTTCCATTTTTGTTTATTGGATGATTCTGACTGCTGGATATGGAGCAGGGGAAGGATGAGCACATGAAAATACCACTAGTAAGTGCGCCAACCTTTAATTCAATTATCTCTGCTCCTTATGGTTGTCCTGCAGTGCTTGTCCAAAGTCCAGGAAACTGAAGATTAGGAGCTGTCTTCCTGCCAAAAGGTTTCTGTCTCTTCCACAGCCTCCAGGAGGTAGTGTGACATGTGCAGGGGAGCCCTTTCCCCCCCTCCCTCCCACCCTCCCAATCCATCCATGCTTGCCCTTCCACCAAGCGTGAAAATATTTTTCTGTCCCAACTAGAGATGGCCGGTTCGCGCACCCGAACCTGGATCCGCCGCAGATTTATCACGTCCACGAATGGCGGATTATTCCGGATTTTCCGGATTTTCCGCCTTCCGAACTTCCGAACCACGGATTTTTTTTTTCCGAAAATTTTCGAAAATACGAGTATCCCCGTAATTACGAGAATCTACGATCTTTCGGGACCCAGAAAAACCAAAGATCCTCGTAATTACGCGGATTCTCGTAATTACGAGAATTTTCGTAAAAACGAGAAATTCTTGTAAATTCGCATTTTGGGGATTATTTTCAAGACGGAGCAAGCCACATGACCCAAATTAGCCAATGGCAGCTAACATGATTATTGCCAGCCCCCTGGGTATAAAAGGCTGCTTCACAGGCGACATTTTGTCAGTGTGTTGGAGTGTGTTTAGTGGAGACCTGACAGTGTAGGAGTTGGAGAGAGATTTTTGCGCTTTTTGAGCTTTCTGTGTGTGGATTTCAGTGTGGTGGTTTAGCACTTGTTGTTACCGACCCCTGTATTCACACATCTTGAGACCCAACAGTCCTTTTAAGGACTAACCTTCCTTATAAGTCCTTTGAACAAATTTTGTGTTAGACCTTTTAGAGGTCTAGGTGTCCTGTTTTTTTGTTTGTCTTTCTGTATCTGTGTGTCAGTGTCTGTGTGTTTTGTGTAGCTGACAGTGCTATCTGTGGCAATGTCTTCAGCTCTGGTTCAATCCTGCCTGGCCCGAGAGCAGTACTCCATATTGTTCTTCCTTCTCTCTCCATGAGGCACCTTTGGGTGTCACCTACTCTGACCATCTCATACAGCCGCAACAGCTACTCTGTGGCTAATGTTTTAGTCTGGGTCAATCCTGCCTGGCTGAGAGCAGTACTCCATATTTGTTCTTCCTTCTCTCTCCATGAGGCACCTTGTGGTGTCACCTACTCTGACCATCTCATACAGCAACACAGCTACTCTGTGGCTAATGTTTTCAGCTCTGGGTCATCCTGCCTAGCCCGAGAGCAGTACTCCATATTACAAAGTGGGGCCTGCTGTAACTCAATGGTGCTGTTCCTACCCATTCACGCACTCCCTTGCACGAAGCATACTCTTGGGGAGAGTAGCCAATGGGGTGAGGGGTATGTCCAATGGGGCCAAGCCTGCCTGGCCCCACAACAATGGTGGCAAACTGAGTGGGCCTGCTGTAACTCAATGGTGCTGTTCCTATGAAGCCTTACCCTTTCACCTGCTTTCCCTTGCACGAAGCATACCTTGAGGGAGAGTAGCCAATGGGGTGAGGGGTATGTCCAGTGGGGCCAAGCCTGCCTGGCCCACAACAATGGTGGCAAACTGCAGTGGGCCTGCTGTAACTCAATGGTGCTGTTCCTACGAAGCCTTACCCTTTCACCTGCTTTCCCTTGCACGAAGCATACCTTGAGGGAGAGTAGCCATGGGTGAGGGGGTATGTCCAGTGGGGCCAAGCCTGCCTGGTCCCACAACAATGGTGGCAAACTGCAGTGGCCTGCTGTAACTCAATGGTGCTGTTCCTACGAAGCCTTACCCTTTGACCTGCTTTCCTTGCCACGAAGCATACTCTGAGGGAGAGTAGCCAATGGGGTGAGGGGTATGTCCAGTGGGGCTAAGCCTGCCTGGCCCCACAACAATGGTGGCAAACCGCAGTGGACATTATGTAACCCAGTACCCCCATCGCCTTCTTTCCCTTGTTGTGTGCAAACTACTATATAGGGGAATGTGGCCAATGTGGTGTGTGTAATGGCATTAATGGTAAGGTATATACAATTATAAGTATAAGACATATAGCTAGCTAAATAGATATGTGTATTTTAATTTTTCAAATAAAAATTGATTATGAATCTATCTGAATAATTTGATATATCGAAAAATAAAGCCCAAAAACACATTGGATCCCTCATCATGTTAAACCAAAACAACACACAGAGGCAGCAATTGGTACATCCGAAAGACCAATAACGAAACACAAGAAACCACATCATATACTGCACAAGCTGTGCAGTGCAGTGAAGATGCTCTAATTTGTATGTGGGGGAGACCAAACAGCAACTGCACAAATGTATGGCCGAGAACAGAAGAGCCAATTCCTCGGGTCAGGAATCAGCCGTGTACCTGCATCTTAAGGATAAAGGACATACCTTTGAAGATTGTATGTTAACATATTGGCAAATGAACGTGACTGGTTCAAGAGAGGTGTCAAGGAGCCATTTATGTGAAAATAAAGAAAACCAAGCCTAAATAGAGGGGGGGGTTCGACACCAACTGTCTGCCATGTACAATGCTGTTTTGACACCTTAACCTGGGCGTTCCTATAACACCTCTTAGCCACTAGCAATCACGCCCTTAACACTGGCTGTGATATGTAATGGGATTTTCCAGGGTACATAATTGCCACAGATTCTTGTACAAGTCATTCTGAATTGAGAAAGCCAGTCGGATGACTAGCGAAACGTCTTCAAGAACTAAACTTCAAGTCCATTTGATCTAAAAATAATACAACAGATAAAGTGCATATGTATTTTAAAGTGATGTGTTATTTTAAAGTTTCAACTTCTTCTTGTGTGCATTGCTTGTGCAAACAAGTATACATTGTGCAAATAATCATACATACAGTATACATAATATAAAAATAATGGAATAAAATATGTGCATTAAAATCGGTTTATGTTCACATGTCAACATAAACAGATTTTAATACACATAGTTATAAAACTTCATTATAACATATGCCTGTTTTATCGATGTATAAATCAACATATTATAATGTGTATAGTAAAAAACAAAGAAAGTAGTATAAATATTATTTTGCCATTTATAAACTCAGTCTATTTCATGTTTATATTATATATATATATTTATTCATGTCAATCATTTGCAATAGCAGGAGCTACCGTAGTGAGTTAATAAAAAGCATGTATGTTTAACAGTCAGTCTCTCTATTAATTAAAACTAGCCTTCCATTGTTATTGCTTTTATATTAAGGTTGAATATTCTGTAAAATCATTTTTCTATTTACACAATTCTTCATGCATCTACATACATTTTCCATATGCACAGGAAAAAATGTCCTAATCTTTGCCACGATTGCTGCCTTTGTCCATAAATGATAAATTTAACATAGAGAGAGTAGATGACAACAACTCATGAATCTTAAAAATTATGGGAATTATCTACTGCCATCTTGTGGGGAAAAAATGTAAATACTAAGCAGTGTGCTATGCCCCTTTAAACTGTGCGCAAATAAACATTTACTGTTCAACATGTATAAATGTTGATGAGTCTAGCTTTAGATTGCCAACACTCATCTCTTAAGTAAATAACTCCTACGATAACCTTGTCAATATAACATTTAAAAGATTAGGTTACCTATGGCATAATTGATCCAACCTATCCCTCCTGTATAGGCCACCTCAGATCCTTTTCCTTGCTGACATTTGAAATATTTTATTTCACGTGACAAGCTGTGAATGGAAAATTGTTTTGACATTTAAAGCACATGTAATTCTAAGTAAGATGTACACACACTATCTGAATAGTTTTTTTATGCCACACTGGACAGCAATTAAATTAAAAAGCATGGTATCATGCCAGTTTTTTAAAACACAAGGCTAAATAACCTACAAAGAGCATCATCAGGAATGTTCAGGCATTTTTTGGGCCCCATTCCTGATACATATATTGGTCTCACCATAGGTCCTTAAAGCTATAGCTGTTAAGAAGATTTGTTAGGCATAGTACAGGATGGTGACTTGTAGCTCTAAATGCTGCATGAGCAGAGGGCAAACCTAGCTTTCATGTAGCCCTAAATGATACAGTGTATAAATCACAAAAGAAACAACAGACGTCATGGCACTCTTATCAAAAGTTTTCATAGGTACACCAGGAACAGGGCTCAAAAGAAGGGGAGTAAGAGGCAAAATGCTAATAATAAGTACCAGGTATCATCATTGCACTAAAGTGCCAGTGTGCATATGAAAGTGATATTGTGCCAAATAAAGTGATACCATAACAACACACCATTAAAAAGGAATACATCCCAACAGGTACAAACAGGCTCAGTAAGGCTATAGTAAGCGTGGTCACTGTCAGTATATAGTTATGTCATCTGATCAAATGTTACAAGCTAAGATTTAGAACACCCCATGTGTACATAAGTCACCTGAGATATAATATATCTAAATTCAATGGTAGAGGTAAACGAACCCAATAACCCCACACAGTCAGAGAGGGGGGGAGGGAAGAGATGGCAAAAGGACTATGGTAAGTATCTAAACATGGGAGCCAAGAATCAACTATATGCAAGTGCAGAGAAAAGATATTACAGAGGAGCAAATACTTATTAGAATGCCACAGAGTCCACAGGGAGCCATGACCACGTGGGGAACAGAGCTGGACGCATTTCGCCTGATAACTACAGGCTTCTTTATTGAATTTAGATATATTATATCTCAGTGTGACTTATGTACATAGGGTGTTCTAAATCTTAAGCTTGTAACATTTAGATCAGCTGAGCATAACATATACATGACAGTGACCACGCTTACTATAGCCTTACTGGCCTGTTTGTACCTGTTGGGATGTAGTTCCTTTTTTAATGGTGTGGTTGTATAGGTAGCACTTTATTTGCACAATATCCCTTTCATATGCACACTGGCACCCTTCTTTTGAGCCCTGTTCCTGGTGTTATATGAATACATTTTTGATAAGAGTGCTATGACGTCTGTTGTTTCAAATGATATATGGATTTATTTGCCGTCATTGAGCACTGTATACACACAGTATTCCATTGGATAAGTGTTTCATTGAATATAGTACTAGTGCCCCTACATCTTTTGGTTGTATAGGGACAAATGATACAGTGTACTACTATTTTTTGAATAACAGCACAGGCTAGCTTAAGCATTCTGTCAAAATTTCATTTTCAGGAAAAGTCTCCTGCCGAATATTTAATGGTTTTTTAAGTTTACCCCTACACGGTTTTAAAAATATAGCTTCAAATATTTTAGAAAGGGTTGAACCCACATTTTAAAAATTCTTGAAATGACAATGTTAGAAGACCACATTAATTCACTGAAAATATTTATGATGAAGGACCATATGGTTATAATGATACTAAAAGTATATAATAAGGTATGGGATATTTTATCTTAATAAAAGTTTTTGTTTGCCATATTTTTATGTTTTTGCTGTTGAAGGTAACCAAACAGCATAACGCTGCCCTCTGGGGTTTGAAGATTTATGCTATGGTCCGGCAGTATTGGTGTGATTTTGCTGCATGTTGTTTCTTTATTACAAATATTATATATATTATATATAAATATATAAGATATCCAGATAAGAGATAAGAAAAGGATAATAACACCATACATCTTAATATTTCTTATATACATATTTTAAATTTTCTCCAACCTTCAGCCATCTTCTCCATAAATCAGCACCACACAAACATTAAGGTGTATGTCAATCGCCCAAACTAATTTTAGTATGTGACTGTAAATGGCTATAAACCTCGACCTCGCTAGTTTATAGCACTGACAGGGGATTGGCACGTGCCTTAGCCAATCAAAGGAGTGGATACCGGTCGAGCCCCTCCTGCCTGACTTCCATGCTCGGAAAGGACAGGAGTTAAGCAGAAGGCATTGGGGGAACAAAGGCTGGTAAGTACTTGGGGGACCTGTCAGACATATATAAACCCGTGCTATATATAGCCATTTCCAGCCACATACTAAAATGTAGTTTGGACATACCCTTTAAGTAGTCATCCAAGACAAAAAACATGAACCCCCCTCATTCCTGTATATGTGTCCTCAATGTGAATGTATTTATTTGCATCTGTGAAAGTTATTGTAATCTCACAACATACTTGAATTTGGTTTTTTTGTCAACAAGAAATATTTTCAGAATAAAGAATTTTTGAATAGGTTAAAGGGCATGTCCACCCTTATTTTAAACTTTGGTATATCATAATATATGTTCCCCACGCCCCAACCTCTATAAAAAAGTTTTAAGAAAGTGCCCCGATGTTACTACCTTCCTCTCTTCCCCCCGACGCCCAGCCAGCCTTCTGCTTGCAAGACACTGCAAGCAGGGGGCGGACCGGCAGACGCATCCGTGATTGGCTGAGAGGCAGCCAATCACGGACGCGGCTGCCGGCTTCTCAAAATGCCGGTGGAGAGAGGGAAGGTAAGTATAGTTCTGGGACTTTCTTAAAATTATTTTTATGCGGTTGGGGCTGGGGGAACATATACTATTACATGGCCCAGGGGTTTTATGGTAGGGGGAGGGATAGCAAAACGGGAGGGAGAGGGAGGGGGAGAAGTGCTGCAGTACGCATGCCAAACTTCTCCCGGAGGCCAGGTAGGAGGCAGAGTCCTATATGGACTCTGCATCCTCTGGTGGGCAGTTTTTGGACTTTGGGGGGGGGGGATACAGGAGAATCCTATGGAGCTGGGATGTGGAGGTAAGGATTAAATACACTACAGGTGGGGCCAGTAGTAGTTGGGGGGATTATAGTTTTGGGGAGGACATGCCCTTTAAGGCAGGAAGTGAATATTTTATGATACTTACAACCTAGCACTAAGATAACTAGACAATCTTCTGATCAATAGTGAAGATTGTAGGTTGTCTATAGTATCAATTAATTCAATCAATTTATATGTAAGTAAACTTAGTATAACCATGCCTATGTGTGGCATATATACATAATATAAATATTATCTAAAACAAATGATAAAATATGTTGGATGCAAATGTAAAATTTTGAATTGCACCTACTTATACATCAAAGCTAAGCAATAACACATACATATTACTCATGCAATATTTATGGCATAAATTACATAATATACTAGAATATGTATATTTGAGTGTACTGTATGTTGTTAAGTGGTAGATGCATGTTTGTGTGGTTGAAATCATATATATATATGACTTCCATCCTAGTTGTAATAGTATAGAGTTCAGATAATATCTAGACCTACTGAATATTAATAAGGGGGGTTACCAAGACAGAAGTACTTATGTAACAAATATAATTAATGTTAGGATTTCTTTAATAACATCTACAACAAACAAACTAGATGATTTATTCAGAAGATGTTCCTCTTTTTAAGGGAAACTTTCAAATCATTAGCTAGTCCCTCAATATGGTCTACAGTATTATGGACTATATAAAATCAGCTGTATGGCCATTTTTAGAAGTTAGGGACTAGTAAAGCTGTTTGGAATTCACAGAGAATTTTTACCGGAGAATATGAACATTTAGATGTCCATAAGGGCATCGAATAACATAAACAATTATCATTATTTAGCAAATTTGCAAAAGTATTCTTTTATTACTATAACATTGAACATAACTATAAAAAGATGGATCCCTGCTCTTCTTTCGCATAACCAGGCACCTACAGGTTGTGCACCAAGAGGCGCCACTCTGCTCTGGAGTTAAAGATCTGCTAAAAACATGTTATATCGGTTAGCATGACTTTAACCCTTCATTGCGGCGGCTAACGCCATAACCAATGTATATGCCCGTAGTGGCACATTTTGCCAGCTAATGCATATATACTTCTCCTTTAAGCTTAATGTATATATTTAAACATATTTACAACATAAATACTAAAGGAGCAATCTTTCTGTTCAATCTACTTATTTTGTAATTTTTTTCTTCCTTTAGTATAAAACAGGTAAATTCATTAGTCTAGCAACTAAAATGTTAGCAACCCTGATTACAATAAGGTTGTTGTTTCCATATGCCATATGGCTTGCAGTCCCCTGGACTCCAATACTTGAAACAATAATAAAATAGATGGCATAAATCGGTTTCTGCAAATGATGGTTAAGTAACCGAAATCTTCAAATAATGAACTAAATATTAATGCTTTCATTTAAAAAAAACAATATTTTTCCCCATGATATCTTTAATTAATATGAGTTTATGCACTGAAGTAAACCAGTAAAAATTTTTCTAAAGTCACCCAGCTGCAAATGATACTTTGTAGAGTAATTCATGCACAAATGAAAAAGTTCAGTACAATGCATCCTTTAACTCCAGGGATTAAACAAATTGTCAAAAAATGTGAAAATATAAAACAAGTGAACAAGGTAACTGCTGATTTAGATCTGTAATTAGAAAAGTAGGTTGGGGTTTGTATACCATGGATAGCTAGAGATAGGATAACGTTTTTAAATAAGAGACAAACATTAAACAACCAAGGAAATATTTAAACAACAATGATAAAGTATCTGCCATATTGCAGTTCTGTTTGAATGTAAAAATCTTCATTTGTAATCCTTCAGATAAAGTATTAAAATAAAAAGACTTGTTTTCTCTTCATAGTCCCAATGTTTCATAGGTCCCTGATTTTCCTCCTCTTTTTTTTTATTTTAAATAAAGAGCCTTTTAGCAGAATTGGTTCTAACATGGATGGTCGGGAAGTTAATGCTATCAATGGGGGGGGAATCAAAAATATCTCCAGTTATTAGTTATTAATACAGTTAGTTTCTCAATATTTTTTATGAGAATTAACAACAAGAAAATGTTGAATAAAAAGAATCCCAATATGTGTGCCACAGTCACACGCCTTATATGTTAAAGACATAATTCATAAAGGCAGTCAAAATTATAATTTAAAGGAAGTCAAAGGAGCAACAAATGCTTTTCTAATATGCTTCAATTTAAAAATAATTCTGTGGGGTTTTAGAAATTATATAAAAATATACTATGCAAATATTATCTCATTATTAACATTTTGTATAATGATTTGTTCACCTTGCTTGTTTTCCTGGCAATGCAGAGCTTTGGATCCATTCTTTCCCTGCACACCATAGCACAGAATAAACAGTGGTTTTGCATTTGACTTGATGTAGCTAATCTAGATGTTTGAAAACTACAACTCCCAGCATTTCCACTAAAAAGATATATTAGATAATATAAATTTAGTTACCAGATTATATTATCAACAAAGGACACACCTATAAATATTGCACTGCATTGATACCAGAGAATATTTTCAAAATATACTTCCCACCTTTCCCTCTCCTATGCTGTTGGAGTGGTGTTTGCAAGGGAATACTAGGAGAGCTAATTCAATTACATCTGCAGCAGTTTTTGATCAGAACAAAAACAATTTAGCTTTCAGGCTAAGGGCATATTTATAAAGGAGGGATAATATTTGTATCACCATACTTCACAATGGTGGTTTTTAATATTAGGAGGTTTAAATACAAGCATTTAAAATAAAATTGCTGTTTTTTTCTACTTAATATTATTAATTGACTAGATAGGTTGGGGTTGATCGCTTTCACTCAAGTACAAGAGCAGATACTTTAAAAAAAACACAATCAAGGTCTCTATAGAGGCTAATTTTTTGGAAGTGGGGGAAGGAATAAACCCTGGGTTTAAACTGGGACAATGAGTGGTATCAAGATTGATGGTCTGACTCAGTGCCAAGTTGTCACATGTATTAAATTTGTTGACAGAGTTCGGTGCTTACCTGTGACAAATGCAGCAGATTGTGAATCCTAAAGCTTGTATGAAAGGTCTTGAGCAAACAATTGCAACACTACACTCAATGACAGTCTTGAAAGGAGTCTGAAGTCTAGAAAGGGTGTGCATTGTAGCCAAGAGGGTTTTCAAAACTGCCCAGGGTAACACATTTAAAACTGCATTGTACATCGCAAACAAAAGTGTTGAATGCCCCTATCTCCACTAAGGCTTAGTTTCTTTACTTTGAACATAAGCTACAATTAAACCAACACCTTGCATTAAGAAGGTCGACACCTTGTGTTATATACTGATTGGGAAACATCCAGGTATATTATTGCCAGCAGATTCTTGTACAAGTCATCTGAATTGAAAAAGTTAGTCATATGACTAGACAAACATATCAAGAACTAAACTTTAAATACATTGACTTAACTGATTACAACAGATATACCATACCTGGATGGATAAGAACATTTAAAATATATTATGTCTGTAATCACTACTTTTCCTAAATTAATTGAAAATAACTTTTGGGGAATAGTGATCATAATATGGTTATTTTGAGATCATGTTGCAGACAACAATATAAAGGAGCAACACAATTATACAATTTTACTAAAGAAAACTTTTAAGAAAAACTATGCAGTCATAAATTGGTAAGCTATAATTACAGGGCTATCACAGAATGTAAAGCAATATTTATCACAATGAATTCCTCTTAAGCAATAGTAAACTAAATAAGTCAAAACCTCTGTGGTGTTATACAATGTTAGTTCTGAGATGGGTAGAAGAAAAATGCATTTCAGGCACTAAAGTAACAGAATACTTTAGAAGGTACAGTATAAGGAGACAAACATATTTCTGGGAAAAAGAAATCAAATCCCAAATTATTGGTTAATTAATTAACTAAATTAAGTTTTTTTTTTCAAACAAAATTAAAGGGCATGTCCACCACAAAATAAAATCTAAACTACTACTGGCCCCACTGTGTAGTTTAAAAAGAATCCTTACCTTACACTCTGCTCCTTTAAACAAAAAGCAAAAATGGAACAAACAGAGCACAACGTAGCAATTAAATTTATTAGGCAACATGTTTCGACCACACAGGGTCCTTTCTCAAGAAAATGTGACATGCAAACGGTGTGTGTAAAATACAAAAACAAACCACCCCCTAGATCCACTTTCGATTTTATGAGTTAATATGAAGATTGCACCAATAAAATTAGAAGCAGGAGGTTGGCTGTTAGATCCTTAATGGACATGTTTATACCTCTATGAAATGAGATCTAGGGGGGGGGGTTTGTTTTTGTTTTTTACACACACCTGTTTGCAGTCACATTTGCTTGAGAAAGGACCCTGTGTGGTTGAAAAATGTTGCCTAATAAATTGTTGCAGATTTAATTGCTGCGTTGTGCTCGCTTTCCATTTTGTTTATTGGATGATTCGACTGCTGGATATGGAGCGGGAAGGATGAGCACATGAAAATACCACTAGTAAGTGCGCAACACCTTTAATTCAATTATCTCTGCTCTTATGGTTGTCCTGCAGTGCTTGTCCAAAGTCCAGGAAACTGAAGATTAGGAGCTGTCTTCCTGCCAAAAGGTTCTGTCTCTTCCACAGCCTCCAGGAGGTAGTGTGACATGTGCAGGGGAGCACTTTCCCCTCCCTCCCACCTCCCAATCCATCCATGCTTGCCCTTCCACCAAGCGTGAAATATTTTCTCTGCCCAACTAGAGATGGCCGGTTCGCGCACCCGAACCCGGATCCGCCGCAGATTTATCACGTCCACAATGGCGGATTATTCCGGATTTTCCGATTTTCCGCCTTCCGAACTCCGAACCACGGATTTTTTTTTTCCGAAAATTTTCGAAAATACGAGTATCCCCGTAATACGAGAATCTACGATCTTTCGGGACCCAGAAAAACCAAAGATCCTCGTAATTACGCGGATTCTCGTAATTCGAGAATTTTCGTAAAAACGAGAAATTTTTGTAAATTCGCATTTTGGGGATTATTTTCAAGACGGAGCAAGCCACATGACCCAAATTAGAATGGCAGCTAACATGATTATTGCCAGCCCCCTGGGTATAAAAGGCGCTTCACAGGCGACATTTGTCAGTTGTGTTGGAGTGTTTTAGTGGAGACCTGACAGTGTAGGAGTTGGAGAGATTTTTGCGCTTTTTGAGCTTTCTGTGTGTGGATTTCAGTGTGGGGGGTTTAGCACTTGTTGTTACCGACCCCTGTATTCACACATCTTGAGACCCAACAGTCCTTTTAAGGACTAACCTCCTTATAAGTCCTTTGAACAAATTTGTGTTAGACCTTTTAGAGGTCTAGGTGTCCTGTTTTTTGTTTGTCTTTCGTATCTGTTGTGTCGTGTCTGTGTGTTTTGTTGTAGCTGACAGTGCTACTCTGTGGTAATGTTTTCAGCTCTGGTTCAATCCTGCCTGGCCCGAGAGCAGTACTCCATATGTTCTTCTTTCTCTCCATGAGGCACCTTTGTGGTGTCACCTACTCTGACCATTCTATACAGCCGCAACAGCTACTCTGTGGCTAATGTTTTCAGCTCTGGGTAATCCTGCCTGGCCTGAGAGCAGTACTCCATATTTGTCTTCCTTCTCTCTCCATGAGGCACCTTTGTGGTGTACCTACTCTGACCATCTCATACAGCCCAACAGCTACTCTGTGGCTAATGTTTTCAGCTCTGGCCTGCCTAGCCCGAGAGCAGTACTCCATATTACAAAGTGTGGGCCTGCTGTAACTCAATGGTGCTGTTCCTACCCATTCACCTGCACTCCCTTGCACGAAGCATACTCTGAGGGAGAGTAGCAATGGGGTGAGGGGTATGTCCAATGGGGCCAAGCCTGCCTGGCCCCACAACAATGGTGGCAAATGCAGTGGGCCTGCTGTAACTCAATGGTTGCTGTTCCTATGAAGCCTTACCCTTTCACCTGTTCCCTTGCACGAAGCATACCTTGAGGGAGGTAGCCAATGGGGGTGAGGGGTATGTCCAGTGGGGCCAAGCCTGCCTGGCCCCACACAATGGTGGCAAACTGCAGTGGGCCTGCTGTGAACTCAATGGTGCTGTTCCTACGAAGCCTTACCCTTTACCTGCTTTCCGCACGAAGCATACCTTGGGGAGAGTAGCCAATGGGGTAGGGGTATGTCCAGTGGGGCCAAGCCTGCCTGGTCCCACAACAATGGTGGCAAACTGCAGTGGGCCTGCTGAACTCAATGGTGCGTGTTCCTACGAAGCCTACCCTTTGACCTGCTTCCCTTGCCACGAAGCATAACTCTGAGGGAGGTAGCCAATGGGGTGAGGGGTATGTCCAGTGGGGCTAAGCCTGCCGGCCCACAACAATGGTGGCAAAAAAGCAGTGGACATTATGTAACCCAGTACCCCCATCGCCTTTTCCCTTGTTGTGTGCAAACTACTATATAGGGAATGTGGCCAATGTGGTGTGTGTAATGGCATATGGTAAGGTATATACAATTATAAGTATAAGACATATAGCTAGCTAAATAGATATGTGTTTTTAATTTTTCAAATAAAATTGTTATGAATCTATCTGAATATTTGAATATCGAAAAATAAAAGCCCAAAACCATTTTTTTAAAACAGTTATATATATATATATATAATATATATATATATATATTAAATATATATATATATATATATATACACAAAAGACTCCAGCACTCAGCTACACAGACAATTATAAATGAATGGAGTAAAAGAAATAGACATGTATGCAAGCAATGAAGGGTAATCACCTGCACTGTAGTTCAAATGGATACCTTTAGTTACATTGTTTGTACAAACATGCATAAGCTGATGCGCCACTCCAAGGCAGTATCCTAGCATCAGTCCTAACCTAGTGAAAAAAATATATGTTCCCTGGGGCTACCAGGCCATACCTGCTTCTGTAGTTCTGTGGAGGAAGATATTGAGAGAATTGTGTTGAAGATGTTTGAGCAAAAAGAGCACATTTCCTAAAGCACCATGCGGTAGATGCAATTTTGCACCTGATAACTACTTACACATACATGGTACTACAATGCTATAATGTTGCGGTATGTCATAAAAAGGAAAGCTCAGTATAAGACATCATTATTTCTAAAATTCTTAGTTTATATTATGCATACCTAGTTATGGTAACAGTGATTTCTACTGATGGGCTGTTGGATGGGTTACACATGCTCAGAGCTCTACTGACCAACTGAATCAACCCAGGGACTGGGTCAAGGGCAAGACCATAACGGTCTCTATTAGGGGTCCTGCAAACAGGAAGTCATTATTTCCGTTGCATTTATTTATACACAGACACAATGCTGATTGATGAATGGGCAGATTAAGGTCATTGGGATGGATAAATACTGCTCTTTTTTTCTTAAAAGTATATATATTATCACTGAACTTCCACTTAAAGCGATATTATTGCATCATGGGGGATCACTGATAAACAGCAGTAGGTAATGCTGGCATAAAACATTACGTTTATTGCTAAATTGTATCAGAACATTCTTGGTTTTGTATCACTAGGACTGTGCTACATACAAAATTTTTTGGAAGTGGTGCAGCCCCCATAAAAGCATTGTCAAACCCACAGTACCCAATGTTGCATCATGTAGCGTGGATTTTACACTGGGAAAATAAAGATATTAATAGTCTTGTATATAACATTTCATTAACGTTGCATATGATTTACTTACGATTCTCAAGCATGGCCGCCAGAGGGACTGGAGAGGCTGGAGGTGCTGGAGGGGCTGGAGAGGGTGGAGAGTCTGGAGGGGCTGGAGAGGGTGGAGGGGCTGGAGAGGGTGGAGGGCATGGAGAAGGTGGAGGGCCTGTAGAAAAAAAAATGTCTTATTTCAACAATCACCGTCCAATCCATTAGTAATATATTACATGTATAAGAACATTTCCTAAAAGGCTATGTAGTGAACATTTCTTGGATAATTTTGGATGTTTGGACCGAATTTTGTAACTTAAGCTCAAAAACTGAGGGACAAGATACAGCCCAGAGTCGGGGACAATAAATGGGAATGAGAAATGAGATGAACTGCGATCTGTCTATCAAGCCAAATTAATAGATTTGTTGCATTTTTTTTAACAAAAATTCTTATCAGTGAAATAATAAAATTCACTTAATTATGACTGATAATTTCACTAATTATTTGCTGACAATCAAGGTCAATAAAAAGATAAAAAAATTGCTTAGGGTGCACTTACCTGTCTGGCTGGTGCCAGGTGCCAGGTGCCTCCACTTCGGGCGGTGGACTGCCTGGTGGGGGCAATGGAGAGCCCGGAGTGGGCAATGGAGAGCCCGGAGTGGGCAATGGACTGCCTGGTGGGGGCAATGGAGAGCCCGGGGGGCTAGTTGGTGGTAGTGCTAAAAAAAGAAAGGAAATTTATTTTAACTCTCACTGTCATTAAATGTTTGAATACATTTACTAAAACAATTCTCGGAGAAGTTGTCAAAAATTATGCAAACATTTAGATAAAGGGCTTGGACATATCAACGTGTTAAAAAGCTCACAATAGTGTGGCGGATATATTTAATTATATACTTTGATTTCTGCTTGAAAATACAGATTAAATAAGGCAATATGTTATAGTTTCTTTAAAAGTCAATCATATTTCTATGGCAATGATTTCATACCTTATTCTGGCTAAGTACTTATATTTTTATTGTGTGTATTGTAGCCATGGAAAGGGAAAAGTTGGTTGGGTGTAGGGGAGCATCAGTAGCTGTGTGTACTTGTATCTGTATAGATTTTTTGGGTAACACAACATTTTTAATTTTGGAGTGTAAAAATCAATTTTTAATAATTGATCAACATTTTATTTTTGACTTTACTTTCCCTTCAAATAGGGCTGCCATGTAACTAAAAGGGTGGGCCAGTAATGTGTGTTTAACTGTGTCTATGTGTGGGTATCGGTGTGCATTTATAAGATAAACAGAAATCAATTTTTAATGATCGATTTCATTTTTAACTTTACTTAGCCTTTAAATAAGACTGCCATGGAAATAGAAGGGTGGGCCACCAAGTGTGTTTACCTATGTCTGTGTGTGGGTATCATTTTGAATTTATAGGTGTTATGTTAAATAAAGTCACTTTTCAGTGATTTATTTCTTGACTTTACTTACCCTTTAAATAGGGCTGATATTGAATAATATAATAATAATAATAATAATGTAATAATAACCAGTGAATGAGAAATACAAAGAACTTGGATCTCTCTCTCTCTCAAGCCAAATTTAAGGATTATTGATGTTTTTAAAAACATATAATAAATATGTTTTTGTCAGAAGTGAATTAAAATATTTTACTACTTATTACAATACAGTAATATAATAAAAAGTATACTTGCCTTCCATCATCTGCCGTACGGCTGCCACATATTGAGGCCTCTGACTCTTGAGATCCAACCACTGTCTCTGGAGGGTAGAGGCAGTGGTCTGGTAGCCGAAGCGGCGCAGGATCCGTCGCTGCAGCCCCTCCATGATCCTGCGCTTTTTGCGCTGCACACGATACGTTCCAGGGGGGAAGTTATCATACCCCCTGGACAGGAGGTACCTCATGGCATACAGCTGCCTAACAGAAGATGCCATTTTGCAGGAAGGAAGTTCCGATTCCTCATTTTTACGAAAATCCTCGTTTTTACAAAAATCCTCGTTTTTACGGAAATCCGCGGGTTTACGGGAATCCTCGTAATTACGGAAATCCTCGTATTTTCGAGAAAATACCATTTTCTAAAATCACGCTGGCGGACTGTAATTTTTAGGTATTGTAGGCATTGATACGTGTTTCTAAGGCCATTACCCAGGTCCCTGAGTGATTAAGCGTACGTTACCAAGGCTATTTAGACCACTTTTAATGCGGATTTTGCCGAACTTTCATTTTAATACGTTTTAACGGGTCAGCTCGCGGATTTTTGAATTTACGGATTTTTTCGAAAATGCGCGGACCGGATTTTTTTGAAGTTCGGACATCTCTAGTCCCAACCTCCATGTAAGATTGTTAAAATAAGAATCGGAACTCTTCATTCCTACAGCGTTCTCCATTGACAGCTGCCAGTCCGGCCCCTGTATGCTAGGGCAGGGAGCCAGATCAGAAGCGAGGGGCTGTAAGTAGTGTTCTAATTATGCTCTGTAGTGCTCTACAAATCAAAACAAGGAAGTTGCAACCTTGCTTCCTAGAAGCTGACAGCCAATCACATTGCAGCACAGAGATCCTCCCTCTTCCTGACACAGAACAGGGATTTCAGCTTTTTGTTTTAAAACAAATTCAATGCTCCTGTCCTAACAATGATATAATCCTTTACTTTTCATACAAAAAGAAAAGTAATCTTTGCAGTGTATTTCATAGATAGCATGGATGTAAGAAACAGAATACTAACATTTCAGCAAAATAAAAAAATAAAGTCTGGGGAATAGAACCTGCAACTTGTACATCTATTCGGTCTTTTTAAAAGTAGAGATGGCCGAAACTGCTAAAATCCGTTCCGCCTGTGGATTCACGGATTTTCGAAAAAATTCGAAAATCCGGGTAAAAAGCCATTAAAGTCAATGGGAGAAAAAAATCCGCACAGATCTGCCTAATATAAGATAAAACAGCAATGGTAACTTACTGTACATGGCTGTGGGACCTGGGAAATGGTCTTGGGAACACGTACATATACCCAGAACTAAAAAAAAAAACAAGCTTTCCTCACGATTGCACCTTTTTTCGAGCTTCCGCATTCTATTTTTGATCCGCGTTCAATATTTTTCTAAAATTCTAGAATTTTCTAGTTTTCATGGAATTTTCGAGTTTTCAAGGAATTTTCGAAAATTCTGCAAAAAATGATACAGTAACTTACTGTAAATGGCTCTGGGACCTCAGAAATGGTCTGGGGAACAGACCAATCTGATTGTAACCAATTCTGATTGAAAAAGAATCTTATTGGTTAGTATACCAATCAGATTCTTTCTAAAATATTTTTAATGTATCCAATCCGAATTGCTTACAAATAAAGGTGAAGTTTTAAAACCCTAAAGCTTGAAGCCTGTTATTTGCAGTGTATATGTTTTCAAGGACATGCTGAAAGGCCGCTGATGTGGAGCTCTGATAATGGAGGGGGTAGGTGACCGCTCATCTATTTTCTGTATAGGAGGGCTAAAGTCTGGGAACATGAATAATTATCGAACGTTCAAATTTGTGTGTTCAAGTTTGGGTCTAGTCCTTCTCTAGTCATGAATTTCCTACTGCGCTTCTTCAGAAATCCCCCCCGTCCTTAACAATCCTGCGCTTGCCCCTGGATTTAGAGCATTCCAATTGGCAAAAGGCACGTACAGCACTAGAAGTGCACTATAATGGAGGGGCTACATAGCACTGGCTGGCGCGTCATTTTGACATCCATACCACTGCCTTGGTCCTCCAGAATTGGTTTGTTAATTAACGAACGTTCAGCATTAATTTACTGCCGCGGTTGTACATTATCGATAATGCTCTGTATCGCTAAACTGCAATACTGTGTGTTTTTAAATAGGGCCAGTAGACCTCTAAAAGGCCTAACACTAAATTTGTCCAAAAAACTTATAGGGGGGTTTAGTCCTCAAAAGGACTTTTGGGTCCCAAATTGTGTGAATACAGGAGTGGTTAACAACAAGTGCTAATCCACCACACTAAAATTCACACACAGTAAGCTTCAAAAGCATGGAAAAAACTCTATAACTCCTATACTGTCAGGTCTCCACTTAACTCACTTTAACACACTGACAATGTTGCACCTGTCTAGCTGCCTTTTATACCCAGGGGGTTGGCATGGGTAACAACAGCTGCCATTGGTGAATTTGATACATGAAAATCTTCGAAAATGTTCAAAGGTGGGTTTGGAAAATCCGCGGATTGACAGATCTCGGAGATCTGCCATGGAACCAGGTTTGGTTCCACAATTCGGTCCATCTCTAGTTAGTATGCCAATCAGAATTGGTTACAATAAGATTAGAATCTAATTGCAACCAATTCTGACGGGAAAAAGAATGTGATTGGTTGGTATACCAATCAGATTCTTTCTGAAAATTCTGATTGTAACTAATCAGAATAGGATTCTTTTAGAAAGTTCCCCAGACCATTTCCCAGGGCCCTTTTTTGCCAAATTTTCGAAAATTCTTTACAAATTCGAATTTTCTAGAATATTCGAAATTTCTTGAATTTTCTAAGTTTCCCGATTTTTAGAAAATTTTCGAACGCAGTTCGGAAAAAATTTGGAAAGCGGAATTCCGGAAAATCCGTGAGATCTGCAATTCATGGATCTCGGAAATCAGCCACGGATCCGGGTTTCGGGTCCGCAAACTGGCCATCTCTAGTTAAAAGCAGAACTTTTACCTCAAGGCTAACAGAGATAGTATATAGATCAATGGTGCACGTAGAATATTTTACTAGGAACATAATGGAAACATAAAATAAAGGTAAGTCTGGGGATTCCAACTTGTGACCTTTTAAACTGTGTGTTTCTAAACCCGACGTCTTACCAGGTGAGCCACCACTAAATAAGCTGAAAGTAGAGGTACATTTAGAAACTTTATCCTTTGCTTGGAACGTGATAGAAACAAAAAACCTGTGACATTCTGAAGAACTTTTATTGAATAACCCTGCTAATCTTTTGCCAGAAAAAGAATAATGAAAAAAATGGAATATGGAGGTCACTGATAAGACTTTAAAAGCTGGTGTATAGAAAACACACTGTGCATAGAGACAGTGAATACTGGGGTCAGGGGGCTTGGCTTTTTTAAGACTTCATGGGCTGTGGGTTGTACTGGCAACAACATGGAGGCCTTCTTGGTTACAGAATCTACTTCTCACATATACTAAATGCAACTTACTAGAGAAGAATTTTACAATGTATAGGTGTTCTGGGGAGAAAAACTTTCACATTAGGGTTTAAAAGTTTAAGTTTAAATTAAGTTTAGTTCTCCTTTAAGAAGAATGAGGATTAAAAGTGACTAGGAGAATTAGGAGGGCTTGGCTTCACTAAGGTGTATCAGGTTAGCAATGATTAAGAAAGCCAAGTACTATTTTGTTTGTATCTGCTGGTTATAGGATATAAACTGGTAAAACATTTTGAGGCTGAGTTTCTCATTTAAACAAAACTTAATTCTCAAATCTCCTTATTTACTATGCTTCAATCAGTCTGTGAAAATAGAGTTGTATTCGTATTTTGTTAGCTGTAACTAAAATAAAAATGTTTGCTTGCCAGTGGTAATTTTTTTTGGGATATATTTTAATTAATCTTGCAGTAGATGCATAGATCTAAACAATCAACTTCAAGAACCCTGCTAGACAATGTTTTTTAATATACTGTATTAACTAGCCCCTTTTTTAACATAAACGCCGAAACATAATATATTAAACACGTACTGGCTAGGGTTGACATCTGGTTCTAAGCCAAACCATGTTCTGTATTGGAACTGATGGTTCCAGCAGATTTTTGGATTTTGTAAATTTCCTCAGATTTTCAATAATAATCGATTTTTAAAAATTCAATATACCAGAATTATCAAATACCAGTCTGATCTTGAGAAATAACAAATCAGGTATGATGAAAGGAAACGTTGTAGTGGTGGTTTTGTATAAATGGGTTAAGTACCCATAATATCTAAATTTTGGAATAATTACATGTGCTGTCCTGTTTTGATTGCAGTGCATATGTGGTGAGATGCGACTGGGCGTTTGGGACTTGCACTGTGAAAAATGTATCCCTTAATGGTGGGAGTGCGGCTTGTTTTTTCTTAAAATGACCACCCATACTCGCGATTTCCTGGGCATGGGCTCAGAAAGCCCATGTGAGGATCTGTCCCTCTCTATGGGACCCCTTTGCTCTGGGACCATATGGTTACTATGGTGATCTCTATGCCATTGTACACTTTCAAATAATGCTACAGCCCTTGGTGCTTTTATGGAATCAGTTTAATAGTTTAAAGTATTTTAAAACACAAGAACCTAAAAATAAATAAAATAAAATACTTACAAGACATCTGGGCTTTAAGAACCAGCAGTTACTGAAAATGAAAATAGCATCTGCAGCATTATGTGATGTACAAACACAAGTTGAAATAGAATTACTAAGTCTTACTCTGGTGGTTGAGGGAAAGTATAGTGATATATTAGCCCCTTCAGGGTCATGCTTGACAGAAAGGATATCAGAAACTGTGTTTTAGGAGGCTACAGAGTAATCACCAAGAAGGATTCATTGCCTGAAAAATCTCATCTAATTTCTAACATGCCCCTGTTTTTCCTTAGCACTTGTACAGAAAGCCTATTTTTGTGACAGAACGAATGCTATCACAATAACAAGCTCCACACGGAATGATGGAGTAAATGAAGTACAACAAAAGGATAATAACATAGCTCTAATAGAAGTCTGGAAAGTAAAATTACGTTCTTGAAAAACTCAAATGTTATTGAGGAAATGAACAAGAGAAACATAAATCATAATCATCAACAATGAATATAATTAAAAGTCCTCATGGCAGAGCTGAATTTAATTTAGAACACTGCATGAATTATTAATTATTCAGAACACTAAATATTACTATCCATTGCATAGAATAATGTGTTTTTATTAAGCTCTAATGATGTGTAAATGTTGACCTTTGCTAGTTTTATTCTATCAGATCCATGCCAAAAATAGAAACAAGAGCAAGTAACTACGTCAAATAATCTGCTGGTATTTTTCACAATATCTTTATTAAGTCACAAAGTAAGTTTTCTGCAAGTAGGGATAATGGAATAAGGATTCAATTTATTATTCTAATATACATACTTGCTGTTGCTTTCTCTAACAAAAAGTACATGGAAAAAATGGCAACTTAATGACATCTGCACAATGGCAGAATTTTTTTTTTCTTTATACCATATGTCTATGACAGAACTAAAATGAATGAGATTTGAAGAATCACTTCAAAATAATTGAAATTATCCAAGAAAAATGGCCATAACCTTTTTGTTGTCTTGCAGCAATAAAGTCCTGGGGTCAAATCCTCCTTTGTATGTTTTCCCTGAGCTTGTGTGGGTTTTATCCAGGTGCTTGAGTTTCCCTCACAATCCTATGTGAAATAGAGTGCTTAGATTGGAAGCTCTTCAGGACAGGGCTTAATGTTAATGTATCACTGTAAAGCACCATGTTGCACTATATATAAAGAGTAATAACAATAAAATAAATATGGTTACATTAAAATTGGTTCTAGGTTATCTCGCAGATTGATAAAGCACTGAAGATTTAAGAAAAGAATGAGGATATTGTTCTATTAACTAAAGTGAAAGTAACACAATACATAGTTTATATTTTTTATATTGGATGGGCACCGTGGGCAGCATGGTGTCTCAGTGGTTAGCACTGATGCCTTGCAGCGCTGAGTTCGATTCCACCCTTGGACACATCTGCAAGGAGTTTGTTTGTTCTCCCCATGCTTGCATGGGTTTCCTCTGGGCACTCCGGTTTCCCCCACCATCATAAAAGACATACTGATAGGTTGTATGTGTTAAATAAATGTGCTTACAATGTAAGCTCTTCAGGGCAGGGCCTGATGTGAATGTATACATGTAATTGTAAGGTGCTTTGCAAGATGTTAGCGCTATATAAATCCATAATAATAATAAGTGTTCGTTGTAGAAGAGATCTTAAGTTTGTGGTTTTGACCTTCAGTAAAAAAAGTGAGTAAAGTCACTCTTTATGTAACACCAGATTACCTCTACAACCTGTAAATGATGAAGCAATTAGTAAAAATATGGTGAGTCTTTGGCATTTTACTAGGTTAATTGGCCCATTGGCAATCTGGATTCATTAATAGTTCAGGTGGCAAGTTTAAGTTTACAGTCTTTTGTATAAATTATTTAAAAAAACTTTTGGATTTTTTTCTTAACTTAGAGATCTTAACAGCATCATAATGTACAAGCTGAGTTTCTTTGGCATGCTAAGCCAATCTTTGTTGCTGCTCTCAACTTATTCATTGCCTTTGATGTAAAGGAGAGTGGCATTCAGTGATAAAATTACACAGAGAAGCTAAATAATACAGTATGTCTAGACAGCTTAATTTGAATGCATTGTAAGCTTTGGTATTGTACTACTGGTGTGTTAAAAATACACATCAAAACACACCGGGAAATGCAACTTTTTCATTGCTGTAATAGTGTAATACCCACACTACCCGATGTACCAGGTTAGCATGGGCTAATTAGTATTGTTATATATAGCACACTTAAATCCTCAGAGATTCCAGCTCACTCTGCCCGGCAGTTTTTTCTAATTGGGCTGTGTGGATTGGCTTAATTTTATACATGTGCTGAGATACACACACATTAGATATGCGTGGAACAGTCTTCAAAAGTATCCAGTGTATTACACACATGTAACTGAAGTTTGGGGTTTTACACCATCCCTTAAACTAAACTAAACTTATTTTAGGTCATTTCTTTAATCATTTTTGCAGTGAAAATAATCAAATTTCCAAAATTATACAGAGCCAATTCTTATATCCATGTTACATAAATTAAAAATTGAGGCTAAAATTTTTTTCACCTGAACTGCTACATACAGAGACACCTGTTAAAGTCACTATAATCATTGATTACAATTAGCCCAACAGTTTTCCCTCCACCGTCTTTTTCCCTTAGCTAATTGTAGAACTCCTTTCTATGGGCCAGGTCACACTGGTACGTTATAACGCACAATTCGCTCTCGATTGTGTGCTAAAAAGCACACACTAGCATTGGCCAATTGGTGTGGCCACACTAAGTGCATTGCCTTGCGATCCACTAAATCGGAGCACATTTTTGTGCAATCCTATGTGCTCTGATTGCACAATAGCAGCACTGGAAACACGCAGGCAATAGTGCGCACTTGCGTGCACATTTACAGTCCTCTACTACGCAATGTGGTGTGGCCTCAGCCAAATTCTTTTCTCCACAGGTTTGAACCTGTCACTTAGGGAGAGTAATTAACTGAGAAGCTTTCTGTAGTGAAATATTTTGTTTGTACAAGTTTTCTCATTGTGAAGGAATTACTTAAAATATAGTATATAGTAGTAACAAATTATAATCAGGAAACTGATTTAGTGCAAACATACATTTCTCTAGTTTAAAACTATGTAGCTTTGTTTATTTATTTGAACTCCATTAGATCCAATTGTCATATAAGGCTGAACAAAGAGAAAGTGGAGTTTTTAAGGAACAAAAAAGCATCTATCAATGGCAGATAAGATACCAGTTTAAAATGAATACAATTGAAGACCATTAGCAGATCCTTTTAAAATATCACTGTCAACATATTAAGGTAGACATTAAATCAAATTTGCAAAAGCTTTCAGGGGAATGTGCTAATAGGGTTCCAACAGAGTAAAATAGTTTTACCAGTGACATTAGGTACACCAAAAACTTACTAATGCGGTTACCTTCTTCTTATGCTTTCGGTGTGATCTGATCTTTTTTGTTTTCAGCAGTAAAAGTATAAAATCAATTTTAGTTTTTCTTCTCCCCTAAATAAAACTATAGTAAACTCTCATTGAAAATTCAAAATACAATCCACCATTTTGAGATTAAGCTACTGAAAATTACAAATACTTTAAAGGTCATGTCCACCCTTAAAAGAAGAAAATGGCCATATGTCCATTACCTGTCTCAAACCCCCAATTAGACCACAAGAACCAGGTGAAAACTAGAGTTTAATCATACAGTAAAATTTTCCATTTTGGAATTCATGGCAAGTTTTTGTGTGCCAGCTCACTGACTATAAAAAATGCATTTTTTTAGCAGCCATTTATCAGTATGTTGGGGTGAGCTGATATTTTCATTAGGGAAAGACAGTGCTGTATATTGCTCTTGTATGATAATTCCAATAGCCAGTTTGACAGTCAGTCACGCCCGACCGAACGCATACACATGTGCAATTATCCGCCAAAACGGCCTTTTGTCGTCCGTGTGCGTCGGGGGTCTATAGCGGGGTTCAATACGTGCGTACGAGCCTTAACCCTGCTAAATTTCATACAAATAAAGGACTCTGGGAATACTCCTTATGAAAAATCACAGTTTAATAATTTAAAGTGCTATTGATCTGGTCAAAAAATACATAAAAAATAAATAATCAATGCCCATTACTCTCTTATACTACTTATTGTACTTTCTGTCTGGCACTTAATACTACAACGTAGCACATGATTAACTATTGTACATACATCTAATAATGTATTTATATAGTTCATTTTTTTATAATTTTATTCTAAATAAAATGATTACATTTTTGGTAATTAGATTAAATGTTACATTATAATTATTCAATATTACACCTTATATAACTTACCTATTATCTATTCTTACATAAATTTACATTAGTAGTCAAATTGTAAACTTCTGACCTTTTTCAAAATAATTTCAAAACATGACATTTATGATAAAAAGAATGTACTGTGCTGGCTGCAGTAAGATTAGCTTACTGTTTTAACAGGTAAAGAAAATGTCATTTCTAATTAGTCTTCTCTAAATAGGTCATACTTACTGTATAAAGTGGTGATAAAAAGTAGCATTTTTGTAGTGCAGCCTATCCCAACCCCTATCTCAACATATCCCTAAGCTGAGTATTTTAGTTGCATTTCTTTTTACACAGACAAAATATTGAATGGGCAGGTTAAGCTCATTAGGATTGAAAATTACTGCTCTTTTTTCTTAAAAGCATATTTATTTGCACTGAACTTCCCCTTTAAATATCTAGTTAGAAATGTATGTAATGAAGTGCTAGGGTTGGGGCAATTAAAAAGCAAGTGACCATTTAAAAAAAAAGACAGAGTATGTGCCACAGCAGTTAAATGTTGAGATTTTTCCTAATGTTGAGATTTTTCCTAATATCAATGTTGGCTCAACATATCGTTTTCAATGTTGAAAAAACTCACCATTTATTAATGTTGAATCAATATTATTTAACAATCAGATTCTCAATGTTGATAATGTAACCAAAAATCAACACGTTCAATGTTCAATCATCAATAGCTCCTTGCTATCTGGGTATTGAATACTCAGGTCACCGTAAGGTATTGTACATTTTTTCCCCTAATGCTGCTGCCGCTCACTCTGTATGTACGGTAACTCACATTTGAATCTAGGAATCCGGCTGGCACTCTGAACTGATCTTCAGGCTGATGTCAATACTTGGCGCCTGTCTCACTTACTGCCCGGTGCCAAGTAGTGACGTCAGCTGGCATATTGATATGCCGGATAGTATGGATATGCTGGGTGACGTCACTACTCGGTGCCGGGCAGAAAGTGAGACAGGCGCCAAGTATTGACATCAGCCTGAAGATAAGATTGGGGGTGGGGGGTGTTTTTTCCTGCTAGTATTTTAAGCTGTGACATCACCAGCACTTTTCGGTCTGATTCAGATAAGGATTGTTACAGAATGGGATTCCACTTAAGGTTGGAATAATATAAACAACTTTAGGTAGAATTATATTTTGTTGTTTTTCAGTCTAATTGTTATTTAAACATTGTTGTTACATTACAGATTTTTTTTTTTTAATTAATAAAATGAAATGGTAATTTTGCAAATTGTTATTTCAACTTTTATCTTTTATAATGAGAAAATTCGGGGGAATTAAGCAAATTGTGTGCAATGTCAGCAGTTTTAATGCATAAATTATCCATGAGTGACATTATAACTTGTCTGGAAGGCAATATAAGGAGATGAAATTCTCAGAAAGGAGAATATCAAATTATTAATGAAATCAGAAATTTACAGGAACAGCTAAAATGTGCAATGCAAAATGACATGTGAATATACAGTATGTATAAAATGGCAATACTAAATAAATACACAGGGTGATGAAACGTTGTACCATTTAAACTGTCATTGGGTTCGTAAAACACTGCGATTTTACTTTATTCCATAACCACATTTTGATTTTTATTCTCCCCAATGCTCTGCATTCGGTTTTGGTTTCAGAATGTTATATTCATATTCTTCTTAAAATGTTGGATATAGTAGAATTAGCTGTTATACCAATTAAAAATAGACCAGGACAGAAACATGATTTTAGATTGCTACATATTGAAACCCAGAATGATCTGATAGGTGCCACGTATCATTAACCAATGTAAATAATATTAAGTGCAGGATGCGTGACTGATGTGTGCCACTATCATTAGAGAATGCAGCTTGCTTTTTTTTTTATTGTCAGCGGATTACATTAGTAACACTCTGGATGCAATGAATATTGTTCCAATTGCAAACAATACCGGTATGTAATTTTTCGTATCAAAGATTTTCTAACCATAAGTGCAACTAATCAATGTATTTTCCAATTACAAAGTGTGCTATGTGCTTATTTTTATAACGTAATTTCTACCTTATATTTAATGTGTACGGTATGTCATAAATATTTTCATTAGATACACATTATGAACGAGTAAAAAGGACAAAACGTTTTAATAAGATTTTCTTTATGTTTCCTTTTACTAAGTGCTCCATTAGTACAGTATGTTTCAGATGTACTGACTCGAGAGAGAACAAAAAGCTATTTGCTTTGTAAAGGATATAGGGTAACCGCTGACAGTATCTTACATTCTTTACCAAAGCCTACAGTTTTGATTACTTATACTTGTATTGATCACCAAACCACATCTTGTAGGAACCCTAAGGGCCATATTTATATTAACGATAACAAGCGTAAATTATTATGGGGATTTAGGATCCCCATAGAATACCATTTCAGTAGTTTACTATTATTATTAAAGTATAGTATCGTTTTTTAGCGATACCGCAACGTTAACAAGCATTGCCGTTGTCATATATTTATGATCGTGGCTGTAAATCAATGATATCGATTGTAAATCTAATTGCTATCATAAATTCAAAATCGCTATCGTAGATCTATGATCTATGATTGAACTTCCATTGAATACCATTGCGGTATTTTACTACTGCATGGTAATCTACGACCAAACGTTTGCAGATTGTACATTAAACAGTACCTATACTTCCATAAATGGAATCTTCAAAAATCATACCTTTAGATAGTGTCATGCAGACCTGTCAAACAAATCAGTAGAAGAACCATTAGACATCCCTGTTATGGGAGGCTATGGAGAGCCCAATAGAGAATTTGTATGGATATTCTTACAATTAGAATCCTAAGATCTAAAGGAAGATACAGACTGTCCCTACCCAATATGACATATTTAATAATTTTTCTTTTTTTTCTTTGAAAGCCCTGGTCAGTGCTTTCATGCCTCACACTACAGTGATGACACAAAGTGCTTATGCGGTGGTTGGGACCGTTTTCCCCTCCAGCCGCAACTGAACCTACCAAGAGAGGATCCATAAGGCCTTTCTTTACCAACTGCCACCAGAAAGTCTCCAGGATGGGTTCAATTGAAAAAGCTGTGGTCCCAAAAAGGACCCAGCCTGTTCCTGCCTCAATTGTATACAGATTTAGTGGTATGGAATAAATGCATAGTGCAATAAAAAAGGGTGCCAATAAAGGCCTAAGTCACAGCAATAGGTGGGCAGCAATAGGTGGGAACCAGGTTGTGAAAGGAATAAATCTCATGCCCATTGTAAACAGTAGTGCACAATGGAAGCCCAGGCTTCCATACACTTCCAGCTTAAGGCTTCAACCAAATTGTGTAGTATGCAGACCTGTTCAAATCTTCAGATCACCCCCTCCATCTATGGATTCTCAACTCCCTCTGCTCTCCCTCTCCTCTCCTCTGTTAAGAACTGATACTTTACTTAATCATAGCCAAAAGGCCAAGAAGCAATTTTCAATCATGTTTGATTGTATCAGTGCAAGAAACAGTTTAATAACTTGATTTGGGACCACAAGAGGCCAGTCAGCTATATAGCTTAAGGTGAGGTTGGCTTAAAGGAGCAAAAAAAAAAAACTCTCCAGAGCATAAAATGAAAAATAGTTTTGTCTGTTGAATAAAGTTAGCTTGCTATTTTATAGTGTTTCCTAACCAAACCTGTAACATCTGGTCTAAAACAAATCTTAAATCTGATTGGTTCTTGAATCTTGGACCAATCAATATAGGGGGTGTGTCTAGGGCACACAATAAAACAGCAATTGTTGCTTAGTGAAGCACACTTTTGGTTGAGCAGCTGAGCTAGCAGGATATGTCCTATTAAAGCATGTGAATTGTAAAAGCTTAAATGCTGGTTATGAGCGCTTAGTTGGGCTACAGTTTTTATACCTAGTGGTTACTGTGTTTTAGACTCTTTTTGTTCTCCATACCCAACAGCTCAGTGCCAACAGCTCCAGTAAGACACTGATTCACTGCAACAATTATTTATTGCTCACACACACTGATTCCTTATTCAAGTTTAATGGGCTTGAGCCATATGGTGCACAAGGTTGTTTCCAGAAGCAGAAGAGCTTGAAGGGGAACTCCCACAAACATATTCATTTAAAGGCAGCTAAGGTTAAGAATATAGCAAATCATGTTTTATTATATGAGGAATCATCTGAATGTAACTTGTTATTGGACTTTCCTTCTCCTTTAACTTCATCATCTACTTGAGGCTATGCCGGACTATTAAAACCAAACATCTTTATTTATACACAACAGCACCTGTAGATTGTACTGGAAGTGTCAGTCTTTCTATAAGTGTAGTTCAGTGAGTATAACACAGTGAAGTACAACTGCTGTGCAGGGCTCAAATCTATCTTCCCTCTCATAGGCAAGTTAAGTAAGGTCCTCCACTACACACCCTGCCCATCAACACAAAACTGCCACCAGGGAATCTGTTAAAGAGGATTCAATATTGGAAAATCTGAAGTCCTAGAAAGAACCCAATCTTTATAGATTTTACCAGCGTGTGACACATGTTAATGGATTTCTATGGGGTAGGAATTGGGAGCAAAATATACCATTAAGCTTTATACCTTCTTACAACAGAAGGTAGTTCACAGCCTCATCCTATTTAACTACTAGAGATGACCAAACTTTTGAAAGTTTGGTCCGTTTTCGAACTTCTAAAAAAGTTCAAAAGTCCAAAAACGGACTCATTAAAGTTGAAGGGGGGTAAATAGTTCAGGGTAAACTTAAAAACCAGACATAGCGCACAGGAACCCTACATCTGGTTTCCGCGTGCCATCAATTTTTCAATGCGTGGTTTACATGGTTTACATTAACCAATCAGTTTTCAGAAAATCAGGTTAACCAGGTAAACCAAGCATTGAAAAATTTACCAATCTGAAACGGATTAGGGTTTTCTGCAAAACTATATAAAGAGGTGCAAACCTCCGTGGAGCTCAGAAGTCATCGCAGTAGATGGCAGAAGAAAGAAGACGTCAGATCAATCAAGATGCCGGATCAAGACGCCGATAACATCAGCCTCATCAAGGCCACTGGCGCTAGAGGTACCCCTGGCGGCCATAGGGGTACTTCTCGGGGTCGGTGGCCTCAGCGGAGCTGGTGTCACTGGATGGAAAACAGAATACTCTGCCCAAGGGCTCCTTTAAGAGCCACAAGGGCCCTTACAAGGGGAGGGGGGTCCCGGCTCGAGCTGCGGGACCCCTTAAGTCCCAAAGGGCCCTTGTCAGGGCCACAAGGGCACTTCTAAGTGATGCGAGGGCCCTGATAGGGCCGGGGGGTCCTGAGCTGCAGGACCCCTTAAGCCCCAAAGGGCCCTTCCAAGGGCCAGAAAGGCACTTATAATTACTGGGGAGGGAGGTACCGGTTTGAGCTGTGGGACCACTTAAGCCCCAAAGGGGCCGCAATGGTCCTGGTTTCGAGCTGCACGAGCGACCGTTTTCAAGAATCTCCAGCCGTTCAGATGTTTTTGGAAGCGGCAGTTCAAGGCCTGCCGAATGTTCGAAAATCCTCGTACATTCGAGAAAATAGTCACACGAGTCTGTAAAATCGAACTAGTTTGAGTTTGTCCAAACTCATAAAGTTCGTCTCGAACTCGGGTTCAAGTTCGAGTTCTAGTCCATCCTTATTAATTACTAATTTTCCAATAGAGGAACAATTGTCACTCCCAGAAAAATGGGCAGAAACATGCAATATAGGAATTTACTTACACTTCCTTTTCCATTGTGACTATGTTATATTAAAATAGGGGTACCAGTACCAGTACTCCCCCTACGTTCGTCCACCTGGGTGCTTCCTTTGGTAAATAACAAGTAGAAATCTGATGAAGGAACACGCGTTTCGGTCCGCCCACGGACCATCTTGAGAACGGTCGTGGGCGGACCGAAACGCGTAGACAGCCACAATAAAATTGGTTTCTCACAAACCCTAGGAGTGCTCCTTCACCATATTTCTACCTATATATATATATATATATATATATATATATATATATATATATATATATATATTATATATCTAGCAAAAGTGTGCCCGTTGAAGCACAGTGGAAATTATTTGTGTATGTTTTGCCAGGTAATCATGCCACAATGTGCAGTTCAACCTTAACAGCACCATTTTTTTTTTTGAAAGCTCGGGGTCATGTTTTTAGTGATACCAACACAAAGTACACAAACATGCAAGTGATTCAGGATCTGTCTGCCTCTCCCTTATGGCCATAGCTGTTAAACTGTAGGGCCAAAGAGAGGCTACTTACAGTACACCCCTTCAGCCAGTAGATATCAGGAACCATTCCAAACTTGCTCTCCCTTTCCACTCCCAGCAAGTATCTTGGGGGAGGCTCAAATGATATAAGTCTGAAAGTCTTAAAAAGGACCCAGGCAATCCCACCACATAACATGAGCAAACACACTCAGAAACACCCTAATCTATTTGACATGCCAGACAGACCCAGGCAATTCTGCCATAATGCGCAATTCAAACTAAACAGCACCATTGGACAACCTGAGACCCTATATGGATTCAGAATAACATGCTAGGTACATACTTATTAGTATTTTCCACAGTAGGTTCCAGATCTACAATCACTATGGGGTTAGGACAGCACAGGATAGTGATTGGCTATAAAGATTAGAGAGAGATGCTTTTAAAGGAGCTAAAAGCTCCCCACAGGGTATAAAATGAAGTAGAGCCTTCTTATAACAGAAGGTACCTCACAGACTCATGTTATTATATTAGCATTGCCCAAATAATCCAACATATAAACACATATTTATCACTTCCAAAGAAATGGGTGGGGACATACAAAATATCTTGTTATTTGTCTGTAGATAAGGGCATGCGTCTAGATGTAAAATATCTTAATGGTATAAGCTGGGTGTTTAACTTCTTAATGTCCTTTAAAGGGCATGTCCACCCCCAAAACTAAAATTTAACCCCTTACTGGCCACATCAAGTAGTTTAAAACAATCCTTACCTTACATTCCTGCTCAAAATAGTTCCCCTGCTGTGCCCCTCCAAAGTCCAGGAAACTGCTGTGTACAAGCAGTGTGTGACTCATGCTGTATATACACTATATCGTCTCCCAGCACCCTCCACAGAACTGGAGGATTGTCCAGAAGACTAAACTTGGGCCCTGTGTATTAGGCACAATCATTATAATAATAATAAACGTCAGACAAAGGTTCAAAGATCAATACAATGTTCCTTTATTCACTCTGAGACATGTCCCGCATAATAATTTCTTTTCAAATCAATCCCTAACCCTGGGAATAACCCTTAGAATACCAAATATACATATATCTGAACAAACACAAAACTGGGCGGAGGGGCACTAAGCACAATGGAATTTGTAGGCTCCTCACTCACCACCTCATATGCCATATAGTCAAATATGATAAATCCAATTGAAGCTACAAAACAGTCTCTCTTGCACATTGCCACACTGAAAATGATAATATTCCAACCAGTGCCGGTATTAAGTACGAAAGGGTATCGGGACTTATTATTTACTTGTAAAAGCATTCACAGCTTCCCGGCAGCCACGGCAGCCATATCACCCTTAGCACTGGGTGTGCGATGCTCTTCGCCTGTCCCAAACACACGCTGGTATCAGGACTTACGCTGCTCCCATGTCGTCACTCATAATGCTCCGTGCTGTGCTACACCAATAACAACCATGTTCGTTATATCTTCACCCGTCAGACCTCCGTTATACCATAATAATGTACGCTTCCTGGATTGTATCAAAACAGTCTACTGTTGGTGTGATCCTTTCATACTCACAACCTCAATACCGATTCTTGTTTGGTCATAGACTCCAGCGTTACTAGTGGCAAGCTCCTCCACGTTGGCCCCTCCGCCCAGCAAGAAACACCGACGCACGTTTCGCGCCCTTTCCGGACGCTTCGTCAGGGTATTGCGTCACTCTCCCAGTACCTCCTTTTATTCTCATTTCATGGTTGTTCAGATTCAGGATTTCGCTCAGGAATTACGAACCGACAGTCCTCTCACCGACCGACTGTAATGAGTCCCGGTAAGAAACTTAAGTTTTTTTGCTGGCTGCAAAAAAATTGTCTATGAACTCTGCAATAGGTCTAAACAATGCAAGCAACGAAGGCAAATCCCCTGCACTTAGGTTCAAATGGATACCTTTAGTTACATGACACGCCACTTCACGGCAGTATCCTAGTGTCAGTCCTAACCTAGTGAAAAAAAAAAAAAAATATATATATATATATATATATATATAGCGGAAGTGCTACTGATCTGGTCAAACATTTATACAAACATAGAAAAGATAATCAATGCACATTCCTAGGCCCCATACAATATCATATTATCTACACACTGGCATACTTTATAAACAAAGGGGTTTTAATATACATTATTGTGATCACATGAATGAAAAGCCTTCCAACCACGTCAAGGTAACCCCAGTCTGGAAGGTCCTAACGTCTAACCTTTTCAATTTCTTTTACTTCAATTACCATTAGCAAACTTTTGCATTTCTCATTCTTACACACTGGATCCATATAACAGGCTCTCTCACTTCCCCCCAGCCCTTTGGCTTTTTAAAATGATGGAAGAGGCCATCGAGTGCTTTATATTAAAGGCATAGGACCTCCCATAAAAGGGGCATGTTGGGGGTGCTATTACCACATGGAGGCTTGACCAAGCCTCCCAATAAAAACATACAATACAAGGATTGTGGAAGCACTCCAATTAGGCTAATTTACAACTACATTTAGCGGAAGTCCTACTGATCTGGTCAAACATTTATACAAACATAGAAGAGATAATCAATGCACATTAATAGGCCCCATACAATATCATATATATATATATACACACACTTCCTGATGACGGTCCCAATGGCAGACTGAAATGCATAGATAATAAACTCACCTTCATTTGAAAAAGACCCTGGAGTGCTGTTCGTATCTGTCTAATTTTATTGTTTTAAATGTATATATACACATATATATAAAAGTCCAAGAGGGTGACACGCTTCGTGTGGTTGGAAAACAGATTTGACCTGAGTGCCGCCGTAATGATATACAGTCAATAAAAAAAAAGAAAGGTTCAGTGTGGCTTGAGAAAGGTCCTAGGCACGGGACCAAAATGTTGCCAATATGCCCTTTTTTTTGTGAATAAAGCACTTTATATGATAGGAAAGACCAATGTGTACACTAAACCTTTCTTTTTTCTTTTTATGTTGATTATCAGGAGCACCAGGGTAGTTGGAAGTCGTTAAAGCTGTGTGTCATCAGTAATAATTGAATTGAGTGCGCTTACATGGTAACTCACCTCCACCCCTAGTACTGACAGTGTCTCACTCCAGTACCCAGGAGTCAGGCCCATGTTCATATCGTTACATCTTAGAATAAAATTATGCCCAGACTGGACAGAAGGTTCTAGATACTGTACTATTCATTATGTATCCACTTGTGTGGATATCACACTTGATGTGTGATCAAAGACTACCATGCTGGAATGCGTATCTATGGTTACATGTCCCAAAAAGTCAGAGCATATGTTGTACCGAGATCTCTGGATCCTGGATTTGTGTCTCATAATTTAAATAAATATGGACCCTTTAATCAATAGAAAAGTGTCTTATTTGTCAGGGGCTGAGCTGTCAACATTGCATAAAACATTTTTGTAATGATCAAATTGATACAATATGTATTTTTGCTGTATGAAATAGCAAAAGAAATGTAAAATGTGGCTTGCTTTCAGTATGACGTGGACACTCTTTTCATCATAACTTTGTCTCTATATAAACACTCAAACGTACTGTGGAATAAATGAAACATCTATGAAATTTTTGCCAAGAATGTGCATGTCACAGCTTTCTAAGGAATTTATGCTGGCAGCAGGCAAGATGAACATTTTTCTACTGGACTATTTGGGTGCAAAATGTCTTTATTCATCTAGAAAAATATATAACTGTTTATATATGTGTTAGTAAAAGAAAGATAAGGCAGCGTCACATAGATTCTAATCAAAACCTGGCCTTTTCTTTCCATTAAATTCTTTTCTGAAACAAGATCTGCAGAGGTTAGAGCAAACACTACGTAGCCTCCGCTATATAATTCACCAGTTTAGCTACATATAATGTAGATGTACTTTACAAAATTTAAATGCAATACTTCACTACATTTTGGCAAGGTTATATGATCTCTTTATCAGCCACTATATATCCTCCAATAATATAATGAAGCAAACTTAAAGAAAAGTTTACCCTTAAAATATTCTACCATTCAACAAAAATAATTCAGTAAATAAGAGAACATCCAATCAACTCATTTGTGCTTAAAAAAAAGACGCAAAAGTTTGCCTCAATCTAAAGTTAAAATAGGGACAAAATGTTAAAACATTAAAGGAGAACGAAACCCAAAATACAAAGACAGCTCCACAGACTATAATTGTCACTTAGTAAAACCATTTCTCTCACCTCAGCCTCTTAGTGTAGAAATCATTTATAGAACAATAATACTGGCAATGTATGTCACTGCTGCTTTCTAGTGTTGCCTCTTCCTGGTGGTCCTGGACCCAAAACACCTTCTGCACATACTAATTAGATACCTTGTGATTGTTTCCCACTCCCCTTATGCTAAGCTGCATATAACAGTTGACCTCAGACTCCTGTCAGTGTCTCCTAACCAATCATCAGAGATAGCAGTGAATATGATTATATGAGTGGGGGAAGATGTTAACCCTTTTTATATGTATTTATGATGCAACCTGTTAACCTTTTATTTTTATGACCATTTCTGCAAGAGACTGTATTTTAATGCATTTGTTTCGGTACTCTACCATTTATATGAGTGTGAATATTGCTGCATTGTACATTTCGAAGTCTAATACTAGCTGCATTCATTTCAGTGTAGCCATACAGCATGTATTTAATGCAATGGCACTTAGCACTGCAGCAGGTCAATTCCATATGGGTTTAGTTCTTAAAGTGAAAGATGCAACCCAAGTAGAATTGTACTGATCACTTTATAAGGTGCACTGCCTGGCCCCCTGTTTGCATGAAACTGCAAGCAGGGGGCCGGACCGGCAGCCGCGCCTGTGATTGGCTGAGAGGCAGCCAGTAGTTCAGAATGGCAGAGGAAAGAGGGAAGGTAAGTAAAGATCGGGGGAGTTTCTGGAGATAATAATAATGCAGTTGGGGCTGGGGGAGGAAGTCCTACAATATGACAAATGGGTTTTGTGCTAGGGGGAGGGAGACCAAAATGGGTGGCAGAGGGAGGGAGAGGGAGGGGGCAGGAGGGCTGCAGTGTGCTTGGCAAAATTCTCCCAGACGGGAGACAGAAGGCAGAGTCCTATATGGACTCTGCTAAGCTCCTGGTGGACAGTGTTTTGGACTTTGGGGGAACATTGCAGGAGAACCATTTGGAGCAGGGATGTAAGGTAAGGATTTTTATGCACTACAGAGTGGGGCCAGTAGTGGGGGAAATTATAGTTTTGGGGGTGTACATGCCCTTTAATAATTTTCCATTATATAACAAACATATAATAAAAGATGAAGTAAGAGGGAGAAGGAAAGGGAACTTCCGAGGTCAGAAGATTTTGTATGATACAGTTCAACATATTTTATGTAGCTTCATAAAAGTAATGTTTTTAAAGTTCGATATTTTCCATAAGGATGATCCTTTCAAAGTTTCAAGGTTCGCCAAATGTCTTGGAGTAAGGGCAGGGTAGGTAATTACGTGATAAGAAATACAGGAAGGGAATAACATTCATCTATTACAGTTGTGTGTAGATAAATTAACAATGTTAGTTTAATTAACTTACTAAATAGGGTAAAATTAAATAGTGTAAAATTAAATAGTGTAGAATATCCCTCTCCAAATTAACATTGGAGATATATAGAGAAACCAGGATATAAAGAAAGAAAAGATTTAAAAAACTACACTGTAAATTTTAAGGATTTTGCCATCAATTATATATTATACTTTGTATCTCATTATCTGTCCATTGGGTTTAGTCCTCTGAAATATCCCATAATAATCAGGTAGATATAAACCTTTCAGTATTGCCCTGTAAACAAGCGTTTAGGAAACCCATTTCATTAGAAATATGAAGCAAAGTCCCTGTATGTTGTTGACATCTCTAACAAAAGTTGGGGTATTTGAGAATAGTTAGTTATCCCACTTTCTCTGGGATAAGGTACCAGAGCAAACATGATTTGTGTCCATTCTCTATCACTTATTGTTTCACTTAGCATATTTTCCTATTTGTATAAAGGTGTCTTATACTTTGATCTTGGGAAGGAGAGTTCAGAAGACTATACAGTCTGGAGATCAAATCTTTTAGACCTTGTGTTAATATACATTCAAAGGGGGTGGGATGAAGTGAGAAAGGGGGTTATTGGAGATCAGATGTGAATAATAGTTTGATTATATGCTAACCATAAATTAGGAGATTGTTTGTATTTTTTACTCTGGAAATGTATAAAGTTGGCACGTGGTAGGATTAATGATAGCGTAGAATCTAAACAGATTAGCTTTCAACCATGGATTAAAGATCACTGAGTCCATACTATGGTGGATCTTCTATATTCGAGTGAATCGGAGAAACTGTGATATAGGTTGTAAAAGAGTATTTTTTTGATTAATCTTTCTCCAGAGCTGTCTAAACCATTGCATTGCAGGTAAGTAGAGATGGACTAGAACTCGAACCTGAGTTCGAGCCGAACTTATCGAGTTTGAACAGACTCGTAATTCTTGAACTATCCCGGACCCGGATTTCTCGGACTTTCGAACTTTCCGGGCTTTCGATAATTATCGAAGGTTTGTCAGTGTTGTTTCGAGAATTACCGAATTTACAAGCCGTTCGCCAATCCTTGAATGTATCGTTCGCTAACCCTCAAAAGTATTGTTTGTTTTCGCTAACCGTTCGATTTTGGTTACACGCATTTATGGTTCTGTTTGCGCTAACCCTCGAAAGTATTGTTCGGTAGCCCTCGAATTGGCCACAACCCTCGAATGTAGCTTGCGCAAAACCCGACAATTGCCCACTTGTGTTTAAGAAGTGTTTTAACAAGTTTTGGTGATAGTGTCATGTTCCCCAGACCATTTCCCAGGTGCCACAGTAAGTTACCATTGTTAGTTAAGCTGTAGATCCCCTGGATCTTTCTTTCTATCACTCTCCCATTGACTTTAATGGGCCCAAATTCGAAGTTCAAAAGTTCGAAAAGGGACCGAACTTTATGAAGTTTGGCCATCTCTACAGGTAAGATCTCATTAGACCGAGTCTGGTTTGTGCTATCTAACTTCAGCTCTGGAGGGTGTTTAGGGAGTGTCCAGTTGGTTTCTACTTCTACTTCCACACCTCTTGCCCTTGGATTAGGGGTTGTAAAACATAATTTAGGATTGTGTACAGATAGCTCTATGTTCACTTGTCGTGAGAGATGATGCGATTTTTATCTCCATATAAATCATATCTCTTTGTAACTTTTCCAAGGCAAAATGTGGAATCTGTACTTGGAGGTTATTTTGGGTAATATTATAATTGTTATTGCAGCTATACAACTGAAGCATGATAGCAATTTTTTTTGCCACTTTCCTAAATAGGTCTGAATATCTTTGTACATCGATTTATAGTTAGCTGAATATAGCTCTGAATATGATTTTGTGATCCGAATGCCTAGGTATGTTATGTTGTTATCTGTTTTCCAATTAGAAGGGAAATTCATACTTAATACAGTAATTTTAACTGTGTGGATTGCATATTGAGAAGAAGGGCTTCAGTTGTGTTCTGGTTTAATTTATAGCCAGACTACTTCAGCACAACAAATGATTGTTAGCCCCCCCTCTTTTAAGCACTTTGTACCCATCCCCCCACTTGTATCTGTATGTGTCACCCTCACTTAGATAGCTCTTTGGGGCAGGGATCTTATTCCTAATGTGTCAAGACTTGTTGCACTTATATCCATTTTTACATAATTTATATATATGCTTTCTTAACCGATGTATGAAATTGTATTTAATTTAAGTTCAATCTACCTTTATAATGGCTTGCACTTATCCCCTTGTTTGTATACTCTGTATTTTATAATGTACAGCGCTGCGTACCCAAGTGCTGCTTTATAAATAAAATTACACATACACACATATTACTTGATGTAAGTTAGGTAGAGAAGTTAGAGGGCTTTAAATTGCCAACAGGATATCATCTGCGTATAAAAGAATCTTATGTTGGGCATTCCATAGATATTTTGAGACCTTTTCTTAGCTGCCAATGGTTCTATACATGTTGCAATTAATAATGAGGATAATGGACACCCCTGTCTAGTACCTTTATAAACATTAAAGAAAGGGATATGAGGAAATTTCACCTGTGTTTTAGGCATTTGATATAATGACTTGTCAGCAGAAAGAAAGGGGCCCTGAAATCCCATATTCCTAAGGGTTGCAAATAGGAAATGCCAACTTACTCTATTGAAGGATTTTTATGCATCTAGACTGAGTACCAGAGCAGAGTCATGCCTGCGATTGATTGTATCAATTAGATCGATAAGCCTGTGGGTATTATCAGCAGCTTGTAATAAAACCCACTTGATCAGTGTATATTAATGAAGGGAGAAAGGTTACTAGTTTGATTTTGAGAGCTTCAGAAAAAAAATTCAGGTCCGAATTTAATAGAGCTTTGGGCTGATAGGTTGAACAATTTGTAGGGTCTTTCCCAGACTTTAATATGTAATATAGTCTTGTATGGAGTTTCCTAGTAGGAAGTTGTTAAACAAATCTGTCATACCGTATGTGGGAGAAGTTGATCCCACAATATTTTATATTATTTATAGGTGTAGCCATCAGGGGCAGGGGTTTTCCCATTAGGGATATTCTTATTTATATGTTCTATTTCTTCTGCTGTAAATTGCTTGTTTAGTGTTTCATTATGTTGGTTAGTTAGTTTTGTTAGGTGGCAGGATTGTAAGTATTCATTAACTTTAGTTTTATAGCTATTAATGCTTTTGGAGGTGGGATACAATTATTCATTTTTCATAAAATGTCTGGAATTCCACAGCTATATGGTAAGGATGGCTTACTTGTCCTTACTTGCTCTGGGATTGGTAATAACTTGTGGGGAGTTGTAGAGATTTAGCTTATGAGTTAGTTTGCTAATAAAATGTGTGCCTTATTGGCTCTTTCATAAATTTTTGTTTAGACCATGTTATGGATTTTTCTACTGCATGTAATGCTAGCTGTTTCAGCTGGGAATTCTAAGAGCGATTTTAAGAGTGATTAAGAAATCAAACCAAATAGGAAGGAGACTCCATGCAGTAATTAATTGCAAAAAATGTTCATTTATTTCAGTGCAACATGTTTCAGATCCACCAAGATCCTTTCTCAAGGTCTTGGTCGATCTGAAACATGTTGCTCTGAAGCACTGAAATAAACAATTTTTGCAGTTAATTACTGCATGAAGTCTCCTTCCTATTTGGTTTGATTGCTTAAATTGCTGCTGGGACCGAGGCAGAGGGGAGTTGAGACCAAACAAAAGGGAGTTACAGGTGTGGGATACGCCTAACCTAGCTGCGTAGTTTCTTAACAGTTGGTTTTGAATATATCACTTTTTTGTATATCAGTATTTAATGTAGTGAATTGAAGTATTTTGTCACATTAATAAGGAGCACCCCACTGGATCAATAGGCCACGTACTACTATGTACTACCGCTTTATAGGCTTCCCAGATTGTTCCCATAGATGGTACAGAATCCTTATTTATGTCAAAGTATTGTCTTATAGATTCTTGTATGGAGGTGACAGTTTCTGGTCTTTTAAGTGACTCATTTAGTCTCCAATGGAATGTGCATGATCCAGGAATAGATAGGTTAAGTTGTATTTCTATAGGGTAATGATCTGATGAAGATATTTTATGGATGTTAGCAGAAATCAGTTTTTAAAGAGTGGGGGTGGATATTAAGAAGCATTCCAATCTGGAATGTACCTTAAAGGCTGCAGAGTAAAACGAATATTGTTGTGTAGTCGGGTTGTTCAATGCCAGCTATCATTTAGGTTATGGGCCCTATGAGTTGACATAACTTTCTTGTCATTTTCACATCTGGGAGATTTCAGATAGAGTCAAATAGAGGATAGTGATGCGGTTTACATTGGAATGCTTCTGAATGACATATTGCAATAGCAATATGTCAACGTTTTGCATTCTTGCCTCTTTTAGGAGTAGCCATCTTTTTGCCTGTGTGTGTAGTCCCTTGACATTCAAGAGTTTCAAATACATCTTAGTCACACTGCAACAAATATTTAGTAGAATAAACAAAAATAAAGGTATAAACATAAAAAGAACCTTGTAGTGGCACATTCCAAGGTGTGCCATTCAAAGAGAATAATTTTATGCCATAGAAGAATAACTTTTTACACTGGGTTTGAGAGCCGTTTAGGACAAGGGCTACGGAGTCCACAGTCATGGAATTCCCGACAGTTCCATATATTCCTTTCATATACGGAAAGGTTAAGGGGAATAATGAAAAGGAGTTAGTGGGAAAATGTCGAAAGATGGGTTAAAGTTGGAGGAGCATCAAGAGTTTTTAACCTATGACAAAGGGCAACCAGAGTATGTATAAAAAGGAATGAATTATTGTAATGTCTTGGCTAAGAACTGTTTCCCAGCCTGTTGTACTAAGCCAAAAGAGAAACCCCCATTTGTTTTTGATAAAATGATCTTTCAATTTGGAAGTGATTGGTTTTAGTTGATGATGTTTATTTAGGGTCAATGGAGAGAGGTCGCTTAAAAACTGTAGGTTAGCTTCTCTGGATATAGGATATAGAAGATATATTTCTAGATACCTGGAGGAATGTTTCTTTACTTGTGTAAAAATGAAGCCACAGTACTAAATGCTTCGGTCTAGTGGAGGTTGGTTGGATGGGTCCCAGTGCCCAATGTCCACTGTCCATTCTTCAACTGTCCACAGGAGTTTGTGGGGCTAATTTTTTAAATAAATCCAAGAGATATTGTATTAGCATATAATTGTTATAGCAGACCTGGGAAAAGTAAGGCCCGGGGGCCACATGTGGCCCTTTGGCTGCCCCTGACTGGCCCCTCAATACTAGACCCGTAGTCAAAAATTCCTAATATTATTCAATTTTCTCCGGCTGGATATTTGATTTTTTATTTTTATATTATAAAAAAATGATGACCTGATTAATTGATTAATTGAATTGGAATATATATTGTACTCTTTTATTATAAATTTCAACTAATATAAAAAAAAAATCCAATGAACCAGGGATATTAATTTATCTTTTTATGAAATCCAGTTTTGCAATCTCTATAATGAGAATTGACCTATTGGTCTGGTATGCCATGTATGCATAAATGTTTGTGATATTTAAGGTTTTCCAAGTCCTCAAATTTGTATAATTAATTGCTTCAGATCAGTTTGCAAGGTTGCCTGGTTTGCTTCCAATTGCTGCGTTTTGCCATTTCGTCTAAGCGGTCCTCAGCTCTGACCATATCTCAGTCAATCCACGGTGGAACTCTTTAGTGAGTGAGTCCATGATATTCTTGGAGAACAGAGAAAGTTGAGTTTGTAATATCGATGTGGTAATAGGTTTCTCTTCTGACTTCTCTATGCTTGAAAGCAGCTATCTCCATGAGTTCTCACCCTCGGTCCTCGGGAAGAAACGGTCAAGCTTAGGTGTTTTGGAGTCTCCTTTTTTGTGTTTCCCCATATTCCCAAACTTAACTGATTTTTTTCTCTGAGCTTATATGTGCTAATATTGGCCAGCGGGTACCCCGGGGGAACTAACTCTATGCAACCATGTCTTCTCGCGCACTCTCTAAATATCCTATTAATATCACAAAAACATTCTGTTGATATTGGACATCACAATATGTACTGTAGGTCAAGTACCTATATGTAAATTAAAAGTCCTATTAAGCCCTGCATTCTTCAAAAAAAAACTTTAATAAAATATTTATCAAATTCATTGGTCCCTGCACATCTTTCAATTACACAGATTCCCCCTTACAAGAATATTATTCCTAGACAAGTTTAAAATCATATAAATTACATCCCTAAAAGATATGAAAGGCAACAGAATTACTTGAATATATACAGTAAACAACACCTTTGAGAGTAATACATTAGCCAACACTCACAAATGTATACATTAATAATTAGGGAAGGCCGAACTTTCGAAAGTCAAATAGTTCTAAAAGTTTGAATGAAATACAATTAAAATATCAATGGTAACTTAATGTAAATGGCTGTGGGACCTGGGAAATGGTCTGGGGAACATGTTAGAATATCCAGGACTCGAAAACTCGATTTTACTCTCACGCGCACTACTTTCGAGCTTTCGGGTTCGAACATTCAATAATTATCCCATAAACGACTCGTGGATTCGATGCTCGAGTATAGGTATAATAGACATTTTACTCGCGGAATCGATGCTCGCCTATAGGTATAATAGACGTTTTACTCGCGGATTCGATGCTCGCATATTGGTATATAGACATTTAAAACAAAACAAAACAAAAAAGGTTAGAAGTTAGGACCTTCCAGACTGGGGTTACCTTGACGTGGTTGGAAAACTTTTCATTCATGTGATCACAGTAATGTATACTAAAACCCCTTTGTTTATAAAGTGTGCCAGTGTGCAGATAATATGATATTTTATGGGACCTAGGAATATGAATTATCTTTTCTATGTTTGTATATCGACAGCTACATTCAAAAACGAACGCTACATTTTGAGGGTTACCGAAATCGACCACAACATTCGAGGGTTACAGAAATTGACTATGTATTCTAGAGCTACCGAACGATACATTCGAAGGTCACCGAAAATCGAACGCTATATTCTAGGGTTAGCGAATGTCTCGTAAATTTGATAATTAGCGAATTTTCGATAATTATTGAAAATAGAGCCGTGAATTCGGAAAACAAACTAGTTCGATCCCAAACTAGTTTGAACAGTTCGAGTTCGGCCATCCCTATCCCCCAGGACACTCTCTTGCTCCACTTCTTTAAAAACAACTAAGCATTACTGCAATTGTTCACTACTTATTGGTCAGCATTTTAAACAATTTTAGAACTCATTTGTGCTGATAATGGCAATTTTCAATAGAAGATATCATGGGAAACATTCTTATCTGCAAATATTGTCAAATCTAATATCAAAACAAGTATGTATCGTCTTGATATGCAGACATTTTCTTTACTCTTTTCTAAAACATTTTGTCTACATTGTATAATTATTTGACTATATATACAGGTGATCAATTTTTGAAACATTTGTAAAATATATGTGGGGCACTGGGAAGATAACCTATGGCCCAAACCTCTTACAGATGATGACAGTATTCTCAATTAGTTGGGTTGCTATGAACATTGGAACATCCAAAAAGAAAGCCAATGTGGAACACTAATGTTCTGCATTTTCATGATTACAGAAGATCCCCCCTCTCCATGTCTCTTTCAAACCAAATCAGTCATCAGGTTGATTATAAACTGACAGCCACAAGATTGCTAATAGTGGAGACAGGACATAGCCCCCCACACAGTTTTAACCCATAGGATCTTTGAGATGAATAGAATACATTCAAGTTATCACTGGGTAATATTAGATTGACAGCCCATTGCAAACTCTAGCGCTATAACACAAATAATATGTAAAGGTGATATTATTGACAGCAAAGGATACAGGTCATTTCAGTAACATGATTTCCTAGTTAGACCTGTTTGATTTACTTGCATAATGGTAATCTAATGGTAGATGTGTTAAATGTAACTATGGTGCCAAATCAAAAAAACTTTAGAAGTATTACAATAATCTTAAAGTTTGTTTACATTGCTGTCTTTCCTTAAATAGCAACCTTTCATTTGCTGCAATGTTCTGAATACTAAATAAATTAATGATTAATAAAAATAAAAAAACTAAAAAGATCAGATTTTATAAAATTGTAACAAGAATATTTATTTATTATATAAATACTTAATATATTTAGTGCCAAGGTAATTATGTACTGCAGTATGTTAGAATTATTTACTGCATTATTTTTATATTATTTAAAATAATTTAAATGGCTGCATACAAGTAATCTCCTTTAGAGATTACTTGAGATATTTTGAATCTTCCCCTGTGGCATGTTAGAACACGGGTGCTGTGTTTTTTTCTTAAGTACCTGCATGATGCTAAAGTTTGAATATATTAAGCTATTTCCACTTAGCACTTAAATTGGATTGATCAAGTGTAGGATTACCCTAGAATGCTAAAAATTCCTTTCCTACGAACAAATCTAGGTAGTTAAGCCGATTTATATCCTTTAGTTATTAACAACTTTGTATAGTATCTCAGATTTCCTTTTGTTATAAAAATAAAAAAGAAATTACCTTAGAAACAAAAAAATAGAATCTTTATTTTCTATCTGTAACAGGAATAAATGTCAGTTTTTTTTATCCTGCCCGGACACTATATGTTGACTAGAAAATAGATGAAGTGTCCTAGTAGGGAACAGGAGCACAGGAGGAGGGACTTACATTCTCAACCCTTTCCCTCATACTACTTGTTCCTTTTCAGTGCTTCAAATGTATAGCATCACATTTTACAATGAGATAATGTCATATGACAGCACTGTGTACATCATAAGGCAGCAAGTAATAATTAACAGTCAATCTTGTTATGCATTTGTACTGACAAAATGGCTTAACCACATTTTTCCCATTGTACAACCGGGGTCATGGCTGACTGATCTATCCTGGGTATAAAAGTCTTGTTCATTTAATTTAAGTACTCCAAATAAATTTGCAAAAAGGACTCTCTAAAATTTAGAAAAATGTGATAGCCGATGTAGCTACAGTATGTATTCACCCATTTGTGAGATAGCTCATGCTCACATTTTTGCAATTTCTTAAAATTTTGGAGAGTCCTTTTCTGCATTTATTTGGAATATATTGTATGGACTGTCTGCAGCAAGACTATCCTGTGAACCGAGCGGAAAGGCAGGCAGATTCCATTGACTTGTTCTTCTTCGGTGAAAACAAAGCCTGTAACCATGAAGCACTTATCATCAAGTTGGGAACTGGATGGATAATTATGAAGTTCAATAGTAGATGTCCTTTGATATTCTAGTCATCCTGTGGAATGTGTATACTGGGGTGTGATATAATCAGGTGTTATACAGTTACTGTCTGGTACCTTGACAGCACTGTGAGTCTCTTACTATTAGCGGCAATCCACACAGTTCTCTTCTGATCAGCTACTGCACAGTCTTTTTTTGTGTGGCTCTTCTGAGTACACGGTCACTCTTTAACTCTGTTCTGCTCTCTCTTTTATTGGCAATCCATACAGTTTTGACACAGCACATAAAAAAACCTTTCCTGATTCAGCCAAAAAAACCCCAATGGCTGCTGTCCCTCTCCCCCTCCTCTGCATCCCCACCCACAAAAAGCACACCCGGGGGTGTGTCACTTCAACCCTTTTGCTGATCTGTTTATTAATTAAGGTTCTACCATAACCCAATTTGGTCATATATGTCTATAGACATTGCCCCTCCAGTGAACAAGCACCTTCTGGGCATCTAAGGAAACTATTACCCTTCTACCTGTATTCTCATGATCTATAACCATCTGGCTTAGTATTTTACAAATATTTATTGTTGTCAACTTTCCTGGCATGAAGCCCATTTCATCTGCATGGATTATTGTCGATATTACTTGTTGGAGTCTGTTCCCCAGTACTTTGGTAAATATTTTGTAAAATATCCAATCTGTTGGGTGTTTATTGGAATTTAACAGAACAATGATATTGGCTTCATAGAAGTATCGGGGGAGAAAATAGTTTTCAAAGGAACTATGAAAAGGATCAAGTATTTGGGGGAGGTAAAATATTGAGTACCTTATGTATAGTTTTATGGGGGTACCATCTGGTCCTGGAGATTTATACGAGTGCAAATCTCCAATTGCTTTTTGAATTTCAAATAGTATTGTAGGTGTATCCAGCATAGTACCAAGTTCTTGGAACATGAATGTAACACTATTAAATATGTTGCAAGTGCCTGTTGGTCTTTTAAGTACCTAGATTTGTAAATATCTCTATAATAATGTTGAAAACAGTGGCAAATAGCTTTTGTGGAGGACAATATTTCTCTATGGCAGTTTCTGACATTTAGTATAGTCTGTATAGTCTTAGTGAAGTATGCCAGTTTAGCCGATTGATTAGCTGTATCCTAAAATTAAATTGCTGAAAAACTATTTGCATTTAGCTTTTCCTTGCAGCAATATTTCACAGTGCTGCTGTAGTGTGAGACAGGCTTTATCGTGCTGATGCTACAACGGCTGTATCATTAATCTGGTTAGCGTGGGTTTTGAAATAACTTCACACTGGCCACGCCATTTCCACAATTTTTTTGAAATAGTTTGGTGTAGCCTTAGTAGTAAAGGCTTAGTTAGATTTGTGCAACAATGTTGCACCAATATTAACGCCATTACTACTGTGGCATACAGGGACGATGTTGGGAAAAAAAAGTGACATCTTACCTGAGCGGGATCCCGCAATGCAGTAAGTCTTGTAAGGGACTTTAAAGGATTGCGGGATTGCAGTCAAGTAAGACATAACTTGTTTATTACTTGTTTATGACTTTCTGCTGTTTGTAGAGTGTGGGTCAAATGCTGCAGTATGTGTGATACTGTTCCACGAAGAATATCCCTCATAAATGATTTAAAAGTTTTCCCATTTGGTTCTATATGTCCCGCTTCCTGGTTAATAACAGAAATAATTAAATTTGGTCAGGAATTGATAAAGAGGGTATAATCTCATTAGGTTATGTTGGTGGATGTGGGGTTCTGATATTGTACTGTACTTATGATATTTGGTTTACTATAATGATTTCCTTCTCTAGTAGGTAATATGTCTAAATAATAACATGTATATATTTAAAGATGTTTGTGGTCTAACTATTCCATGGAAAATGTAATTGAACTTGTCCTGCATGGGATACTCGCAAAGGATTTTTGCAGTGAAAAGCATAGAATATTGTATTGCGACTGCATTGAGTCTGTAATGCACTTCCAGGAATGTGCTTCATCTTTTTTTTAGGTCAATTGAGAAATCTGTGGGAGATTGAAATGGTTACATTTTCTATGTGTTGTTCTTCTTTTCCACGTGCAAGTCTTAAAATGGAGTCTCTGCCTCTAGAGTTTAACAATCTTGCAACTATGGGTCTGGCTCTAGGTCTGGTGCCCGGTTGGGGTGGTTTTGTTTGAACTCAATGTGCCCTTTCAATACTAAAAAAGTTGGCGATAGGTTTTGCATAACAAACTGACTCTTAACCAGGACTCCTAACCAGGACCCAACAAAACGCATATTTCTTTGGTTTTCTAGGTTGTCCGTTTTAGACTGCATGTGCTGTTGAAGTATACTAATGTTCGTGGCTATGGAGGGTACCCAGTGTTCCACCTGTGATAGGAGTTGCTCTGTCTCTCCCATCCACTGCCTCAATGTATGTAGGCCTTGGTGCATCAGGCTTATGTTTACCTTTACCTTGTGTATCAGAACTCTCTAGGTCAATGGAAAGGATGAGATCACTGCTTGTAGTTGTGCTTGTAAATGCTGAAGGAAGCATTCCTGGTTATCGGGTGTTTCCTCATAGATCTCATCTTGCACCAGGTGTTGCTCCTCTGTGTATTGAGGTGTTTTGGGGGGGGTCGGCGCTGTTCTTTTGTCTTGTGACAGACCACGGTCCACAGTGCCCAGACTGTACAAGAGCTTCGGCTGTGGGATGGTGAGGAACTCTGGCAGTCATTTGTTGTTTCATTGAGGGGTGTGTAAATTGATTAGTTGTAATTTTAGGCTGGACATTGATCTGTGCCTAAGTGTGATGGCTTGGTGCATTATGTAGTTAGTGGAGGGGATAGGAGTAGGGGTGTCAGGGGAGCCCCTGGCTAGTAAATATGAGGGGTCTGTGTAAGTTTCAGGTTACATTCTCATTCCGAGTGTCCCCAGTGAAATAAATGAGACAGTTGGTATGCCACATAGTAGAGGTAGAAATCCAGGCATGCCGAACCCCCAAGGTTAAGTGTATTTTTAAGAATTGACCATCTCAATATGCAGCGCCTATTACCCCAGAGTATTGTAGGTAAGAGGTTCATTTTAATTAGGTTGATTCTATCCATGACACCTTGGGGTACTTTGGACTATACTTGGGACTTGGTCTTGATCAGTAAAAAGAGTGGTTCAATGTTTAATGAAATGTATTCTTTCGGGTTGTTGGATATGAGAATGCCAAGGTATTTAATTGTGTTGGATCGCACCAGAGGTAACGATATTGTGAAGTTGTTTGGTAGGAAGTGGTCAATGGGCAGGATCTTAGATTTGTCCCAATTTATCACTAGTCCTGAGAATGTGCTGTATTTGTTTATCAGATAAAGAGCACTCTCCAGTGAGGGTCCCTGGCCAGGCAAGTATAGGAGGACACCATCAACATAAAGGCTGACAATCTTGCTCTGAGGGCCAAATTCTAAGCCGTGGATGCTGGTGTCTGATATTAGTTGCATGTCAAGGAGTTCTGTGGCCAGTGCATAAAGTAGGGGGGGGGAGGGGGAAGCCTTGCCTTGTTCCATGTGAAATTGTTATTGTTGGGGTTATTTGTAAAGACTACATAAAGGCTTCCTACGCCATTAAGAAGCGCAATGTAATCATAGGAGATAAACGCTTGTAGTCGCACTCCAAACTATATTTATTATATATTTATATATATCGTATTTTCGAAAATGCATGAATAAACTTATTTTTGAAAAATTTCGAAAATAAGAGGATTTCACGTATTTTCGAAAATGCGGGAAAATATGTTTTTTCAAAAAATTTTTATATTACGAGGATTTCTCGTATTTTCGAGGATTTTTTCGTTTTAATGGGTCCGCTTGCGGATTTTCGAATTTTCAAATTTTTTTGAAAATTCACGGATCCTCGAGCGGACCGGATTTTGCGAAGTTCGGACATCTCTACTGAAGAAGGGGGCTAGTACCCCGAAACATTGTACTCATGTTTGGTTTATAATAAATTCACAATTTTTGGAGTGCGACTACAAGCGTTTATTTTCTATGACCAGTAGGTTAGGACCCTGTTAAATAAAGCAACCTTGACGTGGTGACTGGGCTTAAAATAATGTGGCCAACTTATTGAACTAGCTGCTTTTATTTATTGAGGGTTTGACAGGCTTTTTTAGCAGCAACCTTATGGAGATATAGCCAATATGCGATTAGAATTGATTGCGCACTAGAATTCTATTGTTTGTATGCAGGAAATTAGAGGTGTTAGATTAGTTGGAATAGGTAACCAGTAGTTATCCAGATGGTTTAAAAACTATAACTCCCAGCACTCTGCTGTTGTACAATGCTTGGGAGTTTTACATGTCATCTGAAGGTCCACATACCTGCTGTAGTTATAGCTGAACCTCATTAAGTGGTAAATGGTTATTAGCATCACTAGATTCATCCACATCCCATAGATCATTATGGCCAGAAGGATTTTTATCTTTTTTGGGGGGGCTTACAAAGACCAATGAAATCACGTAATCTTTTCCCATGCACACACTTGCTCTGGTCTGCTCATGCATAGGTGCAGGTGCAGAAAAAAATTTGTTACTTTGTTCTATGGCAGATTGTTAGAAACAGAGGTCAGAGGAGTTTAACCCCTGCCTTTCCAGTCACTCCAGGATTAAAGGAGAACTAAAAATAAATATATACACTTCAGAATCTAAAAGTATCCACCTTAAAAACACATATAAACTGTATAACCCCACTACAATAAATAACATTAAGGGAATTATAATCCCCGAAGAATTGAATAAACAATAATCTGTATATACAGTGATTAACCACACCCCTAATCTCAGTCAAATGCTTCCTGTCATGTAAAAAGATATGGCTAAAGGATACTAGTGGGTGTGAGCAACTGTAACAAATTCCTGCAGTGTAAAGAACACAATGGTCAGTGACTGCACTGTGTTATACTGGTATGTTGGGAAATAAAACTCAAACCCCATGTTAGAAAGGTCAATTTCCTAAAAACCATATCAAAATGAGAGGTGAGACATAGATTAATGCTTTAATATTAAGGTGATATTCCGTCTTAAAGAGTAAACAGCCTAATGAAGGTGGCTTAGGACTCCAGAAAGCTTGTTTTTTTTATCTAGTTAGCCAATTAAAGGTATCACAGCTCTACTTTTCTTCTCTTACTTATGGCTAACACGGTACAAACCTCAACTATTTCTGAAAGAGTGTTGGTCTGAGGCTTTAGTTGCCCTTTAATTGCTTTTTTACCCAGTGATCTCTGCAAAACCTACCCAGGCACTACAAGAGTTAAAGTTCAACATATCTCTCTGTATTCCTATCCACAATGCAAAGTACATTATAGCTGATAACTCAATATTTACCCAGCCAAAAACATACAGTAGTTAGAGGCTTGGAGCATCTAGATACATTTGCATTAATAGAAAAAGGAGTGGGGGCTAACCCTGGAAAAATGGGGTTAGTCCTTTGCTAACCCAATATGACATAGGGAATCGTGAGTTTAACTCCATTTAACCCCCGAACCCCATTTAACATCTCCCTGAGTATTTATAACAATTTCTTACTGCAAAAAACTGTGAACTGAAAGTGAAAAAGACCTATTTTATTAAAAAGCAACCTGCTTTTCATTCAGAAATGTAAATGGAGCTTACCAGTGCTTTTCCAAACAGATATTTCCCCTGCAAATAACAGGGATGGGGGGGGGGTCATTTTAATAAGCTATTTCATGATGATGTAATATCCACAATTTTGGAATAAAATAGAGTTAAAGGGCATGTCCAGTCTCTAAAAAAAATGTTTGAAAAGAAAGGCTCTTTAAATATAAGTTTTAAGCTCTGATTTCTGTATTCTCTGTGTAACTGCCATTCCATTCCTGTTTAGTTCCACCATTTTAATGACTAGGAGGGGAATGACATCACCACAAGGACATTCTCCTCCTCCTCTTTCGAGCCTGTTACAAGCAAGACTATGCATGCTCAGTGCAGATAAGGAACTCCCCTCTCCCTTCCAGAATGAGCAGGGAACTTTCAGCCAATCAGGTGGCTAACATTGACAGCCAATCAGAAAAACTCCTTCACACACAATGCATCCATTAATCTGCTAGAATGAAGCTGGAATTTATTGTTGGTGGCTGCATCTTGTCTCTTACATGTGGATTGTGATTTAAACAACAGGTATATGTTGTAAAAGTCATTTTTCATAGCTGATTAGACTGTGTGTGACGTGCAGGGTCCATAGAATGATTGATAGGAGGAGGAGGAAGCGGGGAGGGGGGGCAGGTAACAGGAGATAGAAAAAAACATTTGTTTTTTTTTTAGAAAACCATTTTGGTTTTTTTTCTACCATGCATTAAAAGTCAGTAAGGTAGGCAGAACTCTGTATTAAACAATCATTTTTGGGGTGAACATACCCTTTAACTCCAAGCTTCCCGATGTAATATCAGGTTAGCAGGGGGTTAACTATTTTTCTGAGGCCTGCACCATTTCCCTTTTAGCATTGTAGCACAAAAATGAACGTGAATTGAAAGGTGCCATTACCTCCACACTTCTTACCTGCCTCGTTCCCGCGATGCAGTAACTCATTGCATAATACTGCATTGCCAGAATTCGGCTGTGTTTTCTCTATAGGTTACATGTTGTTGTGGATTTCCATCACTATTGCTATTCATTTGCAGCAGGATCTATCAAATAATACGGTGCATTACATATTAAGAAAAATAGTTAATAGTGTTTATTCCTTACCAACGAAGGTTGTTTACCAAACGTAAAGTAAAAGTTTGTGTGTCCCTCATCCTGTGGACGTATATCTACTTTACTAGAAAATTGAGGCACTATGATGGTTCGGCCAGTAGGAAAAACTGGAGTTAAATTTGTAAATCCTCCATCAAACCATTTCTGTTTAAATGGGAAAAAGAGAAATCATAAAAAATTGACTGCAACACACATATATAGTACACAAAGTCCATGAATATCCTAAAATGAAATCTTTATATATGTACTGAGCTATTGCTGTTTAGCCTTCATTAGGGTCTCATAATACAAAACAAGGATTGCGGACATTCAGGGTTATTCAATAAAAGTTCTTATCGTTTAAAATGGTGCTATATTAGCCCCAACCAATCAGATGTTAGCTTTCAAATGTGAAATAAGTTCTGATTGGTTGGGGCAAAATTAGCACAATTTTAAAAAATAAGAACTTTTATTGAATAACCCTGATTGTCTTAGAATTCCATAACTTGGTCATAGCCTTTTTATACTTTTACTTGCTCATGGATCTTTTCTGTAAATTGATGTACTACACGACATGGGCCTTAAGTTTATGACATGCACAGATACTGAAAATGATTTCTACAAAATCTTTGATGCTGTTACTTCTTTGTCTGTTACAAAATTTAGGAGACTGAATTATGTATAAAGAAGAAAGATGAAAAGGAGATGAAAGCTTATTAAATGAATGACATTCTAGCACACACTCTTTGTCTCTCTTTCCCTCACTCTAGTTGACTTGAAAAAGAAATAAATATGATGAAGTCAATCAGATTTGATTTTTTTTCTTCTTCCCTGACACTTCTATATCTTCAAATTGATTTCCAAAGGTCAGATATCAGCATCTTACTAGAAAGTAAAAGGTAGGAAGTCTTTTTTTGCTACAATTTTTAGTGGTGACTACTAGACAGTAATGTACAAAACTTTACATGGAAGCTTGATGGCATATGGTTAGAACAGACAATGTGCAGTGCTGAGTCATCCCTCGTCCTTCATTGTATTTCTTCCTGTACTTGTGTGGGATTGTTCAGGGTTCTCAATTATCCTTCTAAATTTCATACAATGAGTAGGACCTAAGAAAGCAGGTTTCTTTAATTTTAGTTTTTTAATTTTTAATACTCTATAGTTCATTAGAGGGAGTTACTGTAAGTTTGAGATTCTTCTTTCTAGGTAGAACTGCAAATTGCTTTGCTTAGAAAGAGGAAAATGTGATAGGAATACTCACTCCTAACTTAACTCCTCTATAGTTAAATAGAGATTTCAAGTTCAATTGTTTTTTACATTTAAAAATGTTAAAAGAAACCAGTAGATGTGTCCTTTAACAATATAACCAAAAATAAAACATTAAGTGGAATAAGAATGTTTTACCTCTCCTTTGTATGTTATAGCTTTGAAACCAGCAAAAATGGGTACATAGCTACTGGCCAAAGACACCTGTATAAGAATAAAGAATTTATTGCTTAACAAAAATTAAATTTGAACTCTATAGAAGCACACGCCTAGTACAGACCAAGACTGGTAAACAGAACAGACAAACTACCAAAATAAAATACACCCCAGACAATAAATACAATGACAACAACTATAATTAAAATGAATAAATAATTATTTGTAGCATTCCGTTTGAAAATGTTGCATATTGTAAAATGTGCAGATTACAGATTAACAGGGAGATTCAATAAAAGTTGTTATCATTTAAAATGGTGCTAATTTTGCTCCAACCAATCAGATTTTAGTTTACATTTGAAAGCTAACATCTGATTGGTTGGGGCAAAATAAGCACCATTTTAAACGATAAGAACTTTTATTGAATAACCCTGTAAGTTTCCATTGGATGCGGAAAGTTAAATAGTGTGATTTAATTTTAGAGTCAGTAAGGTAGGAAACGGAAACTTAAGTAGTGCGCTCCCTTAAGGCCTCTTACAATACCCCGTTAAGTTTCGTCCTATTAGTGCTACTTAAGGGGTAATGTATCGGGAGTACTGCGCTAAACATTAGGAAATTACCCAGCCCCAGTACAGTAAGTGTAAAACTTTATTTTACATGGGCTTGACTGGGATTTACAATTATTTTTGTAATATCAAATCTTCCTGACTATGTTTCAATTTAGGTATTGTGGCTTTTATTGGATTAAATATTAAATCTAGAACTTTCATGAGAAAACCAAAATAATCTTTGAGAGTATATATTTAGGAATACTGAAGATAATGTGATAAAAGTGACAGTGAAGTGACCAAAACTACTGCTACAATTGGAATAGTTGATGAATGCATATTCCAGGGCCAGATATACAATCATTGTACCGCCCCTGCCGACCCCGCGACAGCATTCAAGAAAAAAAAAAGGTGCTGAATTGCAGATAATTACTCCACAATGCTTTATATTTTCAAGGTAGAGCTGTGTCAGATCCCCATGAAAACCCCAAATCATCTATTCCCTTTCTTCATTGACACTGGACTGTCTCCAGAGAATTTTCTTTCATGCTCTCAGAGCCCATTAAATTCAGAAATCTTGGGTAAAACCACTAGGGGTTCTCCTCACGTAGTGAATGTAAAACAAGAGAAGGGGTAAATGCACTAAAGGAATAATAACAGTAGAGGATTTTTGCTCCTCATTAGTGGAGAAATTACCTGAAATATCTAGATTTTAATTTCCCAAAAGTCAATTGCAGCTTTGTTACCTTAATGAGTTCTTCTCTAGAGGCAAAATGGGAAACTATGCAATTTTCTCTGCTTCTGATGTTTGTAATTTAAATGCAAAGACGATTTTCAGCTATCACATGAGCATTCCAAGGAAGAATAGATTCTATGCCCAACCTGAGGTGAAGAGAAAAAAATAAAGGTTTTAATGTATATGCATGTGTATGAATACTCATAAGGTGTATCAAATGACTTTGTTCACTGTTTATTTTATATTTCAGAGAACTGAAACAGTATTAACGGTACTTCTTTATGTAAGAAAAGCGTTTTCTGAAAAAAAAAAACAATATTTGATTTAGTTACATTATGAAGCTCCTGTGCATTATTTATAAACTGTTTCAGTTCCTAATTTCATACTTGCTTTCTATTCTTTAGGCTAATCAGATTATGCAAATGCAATGCATTATTAAAACAGTGCCACCAATTCTCATTTTGACTATGATCAGTGCATTGACTGGACCATTCTAGGGAATTTATTATTGCATTATTGATTGCATACAATTTGTTTTTAGAATCACTGTCCAGCTGTAAATTCTTTTCAAGAAGGTGAAGTTGCAGTTTATAAAACAGGTTCTCTTGTAGTGTTAATTTAAGGCCAAGTCAATATATTCCTTTTCTAAAATGCTCTCACTTGATTACGAAGTATTTATTGACCTTGTAACCAGTTCACACAAATGCTTCTTGATAGTCATCTTCAAAGGAATACAGGCTTTTCCTCCCCCACTGGCAATAAATTTGACCATACATAATGTATATGATTCTTTGCAATGGAACCTGTCGGCATTATGCTGTTGTAACCCCATACACAAACCTGACTGACCTCCCATATGTTGTATGGGTATTCTCAACCGTACACCCATACACAAGCCAATTGCTTTACTCAAAGGGAGCCGTCATACCCGACTGACCACAATCCCAATGGTGGTAGTTCATTGACATCATGGTCGGTCATTTCTGCCCCTCATATGTTGCTGATTTAAGACAAATCCTGTCAAATCCATATGTAATTTTTAGGTTGGCAAATGCAAAGAAGTTGGAGGAGCACACTATTTCATTTCCAGTGTTTATTTCAGCAAAAAAGGCATACAACGTTTCAGGGGATACAAATTCCCCTTCCTCAGGATACCTGAGGATACCTGAGGAAGGGGAATTTGTATCCCCCGAAACGTTGTATGTCTTTTTTGCTGAAATAAACACTGGAAACTAAATAGTGTGCTCCTCCAACTTCTTTGCATTTGCCATATTGCTGTGGCCCTTGAGGTGGAGGGCTGGGAGGATTGCATCTATTGACTAAAGGCCGTGCCATTGAGGTGTGCTGGAGTGTACTTCGCTGAAAGTTTTGAATTTTTAGGTTGGAGCAGACATGTGTCATGAAACACATTCCAGGGTATTAATTGCTAACAGATTCTTATACAAGTCATTCCGAATTGAGAAAGCCAGTCAGATGACTAGGGAAGTATCTTTAAGAACTAAACTTTAAGTCCAGTTGATCCAACTGAATACAACAGATATATTGCTTCCTCTTAAGTGATGAGGATCTAAAAAATAACTTAATGGTAGCCAAAACAAGGGAAAAGTTCACTTCAAAAGAGATAAGTATGGAAAAGAAGCCTGAAGAGAACAATACAAAGAAAATAGAAAATGTGCCAAATGTAAAATGTGTGTGTATATGAAACAAAGAAACAAGTTCCAAGGGAATGATAGAATACAATATAAAGTGACTTCATTAAAAATCTTGCAAACTAGACATGTTATTTATCTATTGCAATGTACATGTAAGAGAGGTGAGAAATAAAGTCCAATGGCTAAGCATGCCTTGGAAAACCATGGAACAAACAATATATTTTTTACATTCATGGGAATACATAAATAGAATATAGGAAGGAGAGAGGACATATAGAAAGATAATGGATGCAGGTGAAAAGTAGGTCGATTTACATATCTTACAGGGTTATTCAATAAAAGTTCTTATCGTTTAAAATGGTGCTAATTTTTCCCCAACCAATCAGATCTTATTTAACATTTGAAAGCTAACATCTAATTGGTTGGGGCTAAATTAGCACCATTTTAAACAATAAGAACTTTTATTGAATCTCCCTGTTAGTGCCTGATGGTAGGATATCATTCATTTTACGTGTTTCTTTATAAAGTGTATTTTCTTAAATTACATTAAGGAGAACTAAACTTACATTTTTAAAATCCTAATTTGAAAGGTTTTCTTCCCATTTATATTGTAAGATTATTCTATAGTAAGTTGCATTTAATACATTTAAGTAATAAATTCTGCAACTAAGAAGGCTTCTATTATAGTAGAGGAGAAAGAAAAGCTGCAGACACACTGGAAGAGTATAAAATGTATTATTAAAAGTTCCTTTATTCAAAACAGGGATAGTCCCATAAGACAATTAAAACCCAAAGGCTAAGTGGTCTGATATGTCAATAGCATTAATATTATTATTATTATTATTGCGGATTTATATAACGCCAATATCTTCCATAGCAATAATGTTTTTCTTAAAAAGAAAACGGGTAAGTCTGTTTCTAGAGCTTATTTACAAAAACATGGGGGTTGGCTGAGGTAACCTACACTACAGACAATTTTAGGTTGGGGGGAGGAGATACCCTTTAACCCCCGACACAAGCACAGTAGTCATCATTAAAGTCTTAATAGGTGAATCGCGTCTGACGTCCTAGTGCTTGGCAGTGGTCCTCACAGTGTGTACACCTCTTACCTTTTGTGCTGCACAGTATAGTCTCCTTACATTTTTCTCTGCAGTTTAGGCATTATGCATTGAATACTTAAGATAATAAATGTCTGAAAACTATTTAATTAATATGTATAGCATGAGACCTAACTTGTTCCGGCAATAATAATATATTATCCTATTAACATGCCGGACACTTAGCCCTTGGTTTTAATTGTTTTTAATATGAGTCTATCCCTGTTTTGAATAGAGGAACTTTTAATTTTTTACTCTTCTAAAATGCATGTGAAGCTTTTCTTTCTCCTCTACGATATAAATATATGACATTCAGATTGCACCTACCCACTGGGGTTTGTTAAGCTTGTGCCCTGGCTTCCATGTTGTTACCAGTAAAGCCAACAGCCCATGTAGGCTTCAAAGAGCCACTCCCCCTGACCCCAGTATTCACTGTTTATATACAGTTTTCTAGAAGGTTTCTACCTTCTGTTTCTAGCAAAAGATAAGCAGGGTTATTCAATAAAAGTCCTTATCGTTTAAAATGGTGCTAATTTTGCCCCAACCAATCAGATATTAGCTATCAAATGTTAAATAAGATCTGATTGGTTGGGGCAATTTTTAAATAACAAGAACTTTTATTGAATCTCCCTGAAAGTTTCCAAATGCAAAAGGCCTGCAAGCTGAAACATTGTGTGTGTCTGTAAATGGGAGCACCCCAATTTGATATCTAATGACTGGACAGTCCTTGTTTGGGATTTGTGGATATGTAGCACATATGCAATTTACATATGCAATTCTGATCTCTTGTGCAAATATTTTATATTCCTTATTAATAAGGAAATATTTATTGGCACTTTTAGCATTTATATGACAATCCTTTTACCAATGTCAAGCCAACATTCATCAATTCAGCAACATATTACATATTTTCTAGGTTAGTGTTACAGGCTTATTTAAACCTAGCAGCCAATGTAATTAAATAAAAAAGAAGAGATTTGCAAAATGAAAAAAAGTCAAATCAAAAGCCACAGAAATAAAACATGATGACCAGCTGTGAGATGTCTCAGGATACTAGGGTGAATATTTATAAGGTATCCGTGTAAAATACAAATGGAGATCAAAGGGGTTTTCAGATTCTTATAGCATTTGCCTTTTTAATATATAGGCAATGTCAAAACGTTGAAGGGAATTCCCTTAGGGCTTAAAATGAATAACAATAACAGAAGACTCTAAATGGACACATGCATATATACAAATAAAGCTCAGTGCGGGCAAATGCCTCCTTAAAGAGCAGCCAGGGTAACACTGGGGTTAGTAAAAAGGGAATCTCCACCACACACACACACACATTTAGAGCCTTCTGTTATTGTCCTATGGGAATTCCCTTTAATGTTGCTTTTTACATTGCCATGTCAAAAGCAACTTAATAATACTTATACTTATATACTTAGCACTAATAATGTGCTAAATATACCATTTGGGGTTGGGGGGAGGTAATGGACATGTGATCAGTTCTTAAGGGTGGACAGGCACCGATTTAAATGTAGACCAATTCAAAGTGTTCTCAATGTTTCTTTCCATTATTCCACCAATGGGTATAAAAGCAGCCTTAGTTTTAGTGTCTGTGTGTTTCATTTGTATCTAATGTATTTATATTGTGGTTGAGTACAAAATTAAAATATTGTATATGCTGAAACTGGTTTTTCATAGTCTTGGGGATTGTTAGGCTTGCACTTTTGACTAGAAAAAGCTGCTTTTCGTATAATCCTTATCACTGTTCTCATTAAACAGAATACAGTTTGTGGTTAACACTGGTTCTTAAAGGGCTATTATATCCTCTACAACAAGCCATCATTAAACCACATCTGAAGATGTTCACGTGCCTTTTTTTTATTCTTGGATGCAAGAAAGACTGTAAAACATATTTGGGATAATTGTATGTCAACATTTGGCTAAACATATTTTGCATGAGAATTTAGGCCAGTATTTATAACGGATGGTTATTGGTAATAACCTATGGCTTTTTTTCATTGAGGTAATAAAAATATATCGCTAGTATCTGTATTGTTTTTGACCACAGTGAATATTATCCCTACAGACAAAAAGATTGATATCAGCATGTATTTCAATACCGCACATTACTTGTTGGAAACAATACCAATAATAGCAGTATTACCATGATAAAGGATGGCAATTGGTTATAACTAATAATTCTAGACCATCTGTAGACTCACATCAACATTGCTTGTTTGAATAATAAGATAACTGAAAATGTAGAAGTGACATCAGTCCATAATGAGAGGTGAACATTCTTCAGGTGTAGAACGTGATTTGGGTTGTCTGGAGTGTGGCCAGGTATTCTGAGGGTGTAGCTAAGCAGCAGATATATAGGCCTCAGCCAAAATCCAATCCCTCTTGGACTAAAAATTGGGAATTATACATAATGTAGTATGCTCCTGGATGAATGTAAAAAAAAAATCACATAAAATGCAAAGGCAGAAATTACTGTAAAACAGCAGATTTAATTTATCCTTAAGCAATGCCATTTTAGATTTTGGCAGGTTTAGTGTAGTGTTGGCCCAGTTTGCGGATCCGAACCCGGATCCGCGGCGGATTTACCGCATTCGCGAACGGCGGATATCACGGATTTTCCGGTTTTCCGAACTTTTCCGAAGCGCGTTTTCGAAAATTTTCGTATTTTCGAAAATGAGTGAAAATACGTATTTTCTAAACTTTTTGAAATTACGAGGATTTCTCGTATTTTTGAGGATTTTTTTGTTTTAATGCGTTTTAATAGGTCCGCTCGCGGATTTTCGAATTTTCGATTTTTTCCGAAAATTCGGGGGATACTTCGAGCGGACAGGATTTTCAGAAGTTCGGACATCTCTAGTTTAGAGTCGGGTTCAAGTCTTGAGCAACCAAACCAGTGTGCGTGCTATGAAATCATAGGTTAGTCTATTTTACAAAATCTATTACAGTGCACAATTATATTTATAGGTGGCTCAATATTTCATGTATTGTATAGTCATATGTTATTTTACATTTTGAGCATTCTAGTTTTAGTTATCACTAGCAGAGTACCCCGACGTTGCCCGGTTTTTGAAAAGATCCGACCCGAACCTGTATCCAAAATTCAACAAACCCACACCCTTTATAATCAAATCTGACCCATTCAAACTCCCTGATCCGCCAAGACCCTCCCTTTCCTCTCGCTCCACTACTAAAATGCTCATGCATTCCTTAATAATCTCCCGTCTTGAATCCTGTAACTTTAGGCTACTTGGACTCCCAGCCTGTTATCTCTGTCTTCTCCTGTCTATCTTAAACTCGGCAACTCGGATCATCTCACTCTCCTCCAAAAGAGAACCCACAACCCTGATACTTCAGTCCAGGGGTGGCTTCCCATCAAACAAAGAATCGGATTCAATACCCTTCTTTTAACCTTAAAATCCCTTCACTCTACTGCACCTCCCTACTTAGCTTCTCTCTTGGTACCTTATGTTCCTGGTCGTGCCCTCCGTTCCTAACAAGGAAATCTTCTCCACAAACCCCAACGAGTAATGTTTCCTCCAGTCTTTAACCATTCTCTCTTGCTGCTCCCCACCTTTTGAGGTCTGTCCCTCTCTCACTTTGCCAGGTGACATTCATTAATACTTTCAAATCTAGACTGTTAGCCTACCTTTCTGAACACCAGCACAAAGATTGTTAGCCACCTCAAGCACTTTGTACCCACCCCCCTTGTATCTGTATGTTGTCCTACCCACTTATATTGTAAGCTCTTCGGGCAGTGATCTCCTTCCTCATGTATCAATGCATGCTGCACTTATATCAATTTATACATAATTTATATATATATATATATATATATATATATTCTTAACCATTGTATGAAATTGTATTTAATTGTTATCTATCTGTATAATTGCTTGCTTTTATCCCCTTGTTTGTATACTCGGTATTTTATAATGTACAGCGCTGTGAACCCAACTGATATATGGGATAATATGCTACCTACAGTGTAATATAAGGATATTACACTACAGAGGAGTTCCATGACTATATAGAATGGCCGAGTGCTTTTATACAGAGCATAGAACTCAGAGGTGAAGTAAATCTGTATATTACACTGTAGGTGGCATATTATTTCTTATAATACATTAGGCCAGCCAAAACAAAACCCAGCACAGCCAAACTCTCCCCTGGACCTTCCACTGTCTCTCAACCTCTCTGTATTAGTCATTTATATAGGAATCCCTGTTTAGTGTATAAATAGTTAATTACTGTTCCTATTGAAAAGAGAAAGAAGGACCGAATATCGTCTGTCAACAATAAACAGGGATTCCTATATAAATGACTAATACAGGGAGGGGAGAGATAGGGGAGGGGCAGTGGAATAAAGGAAGTCACTTAGTGACATCACTAAGTGAATGTAATATAGATTCTCATCTCACTACAACTCCCCATTGAAAATGCCTAGCCTTATGTATTATAAATAAAATTATACATACATACACACTGTGGATTAGCTGAGTTACAAATCTAGTAAACCTCAGGTGCCTGACAATGCAGGACCCCTACAGACCTCACAACATTTTAAAATGAAAAGAGGGACACATCGGTAGAAGAGATGCCGTGTGTGCGATAGCGAATAGGTTACACCCATTTTAAAGACCATGTTTTGGAAACTACAACTCCCTGCATTCCTTGGTAGGAGAATGCAACAAAGGCATGCTGGGAGTTGAAAGTTTAACATCTGAACTTACAAAGTTTTCCATCACTGCTATATAGGTTCTGACACCAGCATCCCCATAGAGGATGTTTATCAGTCACTGTCAGTACCTGTACGCAGCAGTGAGACACAGGGTAATAATGCCCCCCCCATGGACTCTCACAAGCAGAAATGGTTTCAGTTTAACTTACTTACTTCCTCCTGCTCTGCTATGGAGGATCACAGCACAGAAGAGCTACTAGTTCAGGAAGGGGTGGGAGGGGGCAGAGCTTTGCATTCTGATTGGCAACAACAGAACAAAATGAAGTAAAGCATTGTACTGCCCTGAGCAATCTGTAACATTTGGAAAGTTTGCAATTAACTTATGTCATTACTTGATTCACCCCCAGATGGCGGCACACTGGTTAATTAACTTAAAAAATGTCAAAAAAAGGGGGTACAGGGGCATTTTTAATAGTTGTAGAGTGCCTATGCTTTTTTCCAGGTCCTTAAACATAAGTATACCAAGTCTCATGAAAATTGTTCCAGTTATATATATCTGTTAGCACCTTGAAAACTAATTACATAATATGTTCCTCATAATTTCAACATCTAATATGGATAATGTGCAGACATTTAGTAATCAAGCCAAGGCAGCACAATTATACAACATGGAACAGAGAGATTATCAAAGACAAAAGAGGGCAATGGAAACATTTTATGATAGAGAATGGATTAGTGAAGATACCAACAACATAGAAAAAGTGCATTGGAAAAAGCGTTATTGTGGGATGTTGCAACACTGGAGAAATATGCACAGCAAAGTATGGTTCCAAGAGGGCTTAGGCTTAAGAAATTTCCTACTTTTTAAAAAGTGAGTTCATAATAGTTTAAAAGGTTTTTGGAGACTATTCACTGAGACTTATAGAGTTGATCCTCTCATTTAAAAAGCAACAGTTAGAATAAATTAAGAGAGAGATCAAGACTTAAGATCTATAAGATCTAATTAGAAGGAATGGAGGAAGTTTCCCTCTGAAAACTCCAGGATAGAACCTGTGTGGGCAAAAAAGAGAAACAAAATATGGAGATGAAGAGGAAGAAATTTAGTAGAGATTTAAATGGCTGTAAGGAGAATAACATGTACAGTATATGAGAGCAACTAAGTATTACATCAAATATAGGAGGTCTGACACTATGTTTAAAAGCAATAAAAATGTATATTATAGTAAAAGAGATAGACCCATAAAGTCTAGTGGGAGTGACTATGAATGTTTCCAATGGCTCCTCCTCTTTTTCCTCATCTGTTTCTTTCTATGCTACTCGAAGAGACACCAGAATGAAAAAAATCTCTGTCAGGCTGTTCAACTTCTACCCCAGTTGGTGAATTTTATGGCAAACCATACAGACAAAGGTGTAAACCTAGTGGGGACAAAGGCAAAATCCAGAGATATTTATGTGGGAGCATGCACCCTATCTAGTAGCAGAGCTCCACATTCGCCGCCCTCAGTTATTTGTCGTAATCTATCTGAACCAAGTCAAACAATGATTTCCATAAAATCATATCTAAGCTCATCTCTGCATCCATCTGCAAAGCTTAAAAGGGAGGAGAGGATAGTAAACCTAGAGGGAATATGTCATATGCCAAAGAAAATGAACCCACATGCAGATCTGTATCTAACAAAGCAGTCCCTTTAAAGGGAGAATTTATCCAATAGACAGAGTTGGGGTTGTATTTGTGCCCTACTGAACCCTTTCATTTTTTTAGGACAGTAATGGACATTAATACATTTTTTAGGAAATTGATTTTATGCAAATGGTTTAATTTATGTAAATATGATGTTTTATATTTAGATTTAGAAATAATGGATATGACTGATACAGATACTGAGGAAATATGCAATGAATCACTATTTAGAGATCTAGTGGCACTACAGGCTCTGAATAATACCTTCAAACATGTAAAAGGATATCTGTAAGGTATATTTGATGTAATATACCATTAAGGGAAAGATGCTCAATATATGCCCTTAAAGGATTAGTTCACTGCAATAGTGAACTATTCCTTTACTACATTGATTGAAGACCGGGAGGTTAAGGAGCTATGCCTTACCTCCCATTCTTCAATCAATTGTTGGAGAGCCAGGAAAGAAGATGCCAAAAGCTTACCTTTTGAGCTATTCAGCGTGGCCTCATTCACCACTTCCTGCTTCTGTTCCGCTATAACACACATGCCTGATAATATGCACTATAACAGAACAGAAGCAGGAAGCAGTCAGAATTTCAGAGCGGCCATGCTGGATCGTGTGAAAGGTAAGCTTTTGGTATCTTCGTTCGTGGCTCTCCAACAATTGATTGAAAAACGAGAGGTAAGGCATAACTCCTTAACCTCCCAGTATTCAATCAATATAGTAAAGGAGTAGTTCACTATTTCAGTGAACTATTCCTTTAAAAGCATACATAAATGTTATCAGAAGCATAGATTTAGGGGGGATCTGTGGTGCTGCTGAACCAATTTATAAGCTTCTTTAAGCCATGAGACAACTTAAAGACTCCCATACATATATTAAATGAATAACTGATTGCACTATGGAGTTTAAGAAAGACCTAGAAAGAAAAGTGAAAGAAGGTATCAAAATAGGAATTATAGATTCTAACAGGGAGATTCAATAAAAGTTCTTATCTTTTAAAATGGTGCTAATTTTGCCCCAACCAATCAGATGTTAGCTTTCAAATGTTAAATAAGATCTGATTGGTTGGGGCAAAATTTGCACCATTTTAAATGATAAGAACTTTTATTAAATAACCCTGTAAGTTGTATAAAGCTTTGGTACCCTCCCCCCCCCCCCCCCCCCCCAAAAGTAAAACAAACAAACAACTCCCATATTCTCTAAAGTCAGCTTTCCACAGATTCCGGCTATGTTTGGGCTGTTAGTGTGAGACTCCTTACACCAAACTCCACATGCAACCCAGGTTTTCAATAAAAACTTCAATCCTTTATTTCGACATTAAAACTGATTACTGACAAACAGGCTAACAGGCCTGACGCGTTTGGAACGTAACACACGTTCTTATTCATAGGCTAACATTACAAACTAGAAGGTGAGTCCAATTTGGTTTTGTGTACACACCTCCACCCATCCGAATTCGGCAGGAGAGGGAGAAGGATGTACAATGCTTTGCCATAAGGATATGGATTATTGAAAGTGCACGACTTGGGGTTAATACACCCGGGCCGCCATGTAATACTAAGTGAGTGCTGTCAGGATATAAGAGCTATTTTGATACATTATGTACACCAGCTTTTCACATGGGTTGATTAAAGGGTGGCTTATGTGTTTCCCTACATTGTACATATTCTCTAAAACTCCAAAAATACACAAACAAGATTATCTACCACTATAGGCCGAACAATAGTGGCAGGCACAAAATTCTCTGAATGAGGGCCTCTTCCAACTCATAAATTTATTCCTACAGCCCTTTGTCCAGAGACTCTACTTGTTTTATAGAGTTTGAAATGCCCAATACTCACTAGTCACACAAATGTGGTATCACTTCTATATCATCAGTATAGCTTTCATGCCAAACAATATCATTTAGCAACCTAAAAAGTGCTCAAAATTCGAAGTCATCATGTACAGAGAATACATAGATAATCTTATGTGGATTTGGGATGGCACCGAATGAGAGTTTGAAAACTGAATTATGACCTTTATAATGTTAAATGATATACACATCATTTTGGCAAGAAATCTATTCAGTATCTTAACCTTCTTAGTAGAACTACAGAAAAGAGTATTAGCATAATAGAATATCATAAGCTCCTGGCTAGCACGACAATCCTCAGAGCGATCTTCCAGCCATCCCCCATATTGTACAGATGCCATATAGCTAATATCTTAGATTAAAGGGGAACTGTGGTTTCCAAACAAGTTGAGTTTAAATGAAAGGCCAGTTTCCTACCTTTAAAACGAGCCATCAACCACCTTCTTTATGTTCTCCACAGCCCAAGATATAAAGAAATTACTGACCAGAAAGTTAATGGGTGGGAGGCTGACTTGTGACATTCCTAAGGCTGCTCCTCCACCTTGCCGCCGGCGAACACAGCCTCAGACTTCAGTGACAGAACAGGAGACAGGAAGTCCCTCCCCCTCCCTGCTGTGTGAAGATTCCCAAAGTGAAGATAAGGGAATCTACAGCCCTACTCTCCCACTATGTGAAAACAGCCATTTCTCACTCTGCCTGAAAAGACTGTTTTCACAGTTTTCTGTAGGGGGTGGGAGGTGTCTGAGTGTACCACGGCACCTGTGAGTGGTCATGGCCATGGTATCCACGAGTGGGCAGGGCCAAGGCACCTACAAGTGGGTAGGGCCACATGGGGCTCTAAGGGAAGGGGCCAAGGGGGGCCTACAAAGGGAGGGGTCATGGGGTCCATGACTGGGAGGGACCAGGAGGGCCTGCAAGAGGAGGGGGCTGCAAGGGGAGGAGGAGAGACAGGGCAAATTGACTGTCACATGGTTTCAGAGCAGGAAGCAGGAAGTGCAGGGGACATGGTGATGCTGCTGCCATTTCACACACAAAAATGTAAATATCTTCTAAACTATGCAAAATAAACAATGAACATAGATTGCAAATTCTCAGGAGAGCAATTCCTATCAATTTACCTAAAGTCATTTTTGGACCACAGTTCCCTTTTAATAACAACATAAGAACCCCAGTAGCAGGACACTTTAAACATTGTAACTGTAAAATATGTATCTGTTCAGGGGATTCCCAGACAAAAGAAGCAGATATAGGTTGCCCCACTTCTTAAAGCAGAAGTAAAATGGAATTCCATCATGGACAACCGGGGACATGTTATATGTTATGTAGATTAAAATAGAATAAATTTATATTTATTACAACAGTACATTTAATGATCCATCCCTTCTCACAGACATGAGAGTCTAAGTACACACAATAGATTGAATGTATTTATTTGGTTTTGTACAGATATTAGAGTTTTAATATAATGTATAATAATATATGAGTGCATACATATATCAGATTAAAGATATACAACAGGATCTCATGTGTTGGTTCTAGTGAAAAGTTCAGGGCTTGAACACTAACCACTAAGCCAATGTATAATCCATATTTATTAGGCCTATATGGGTTCCCATCACTGAGGTTGGCCAAGATAGCTCTGCATCTAGATCCATATAGATCCCCCCTGAGCATTAAAGACATAGACACCATTGTTGCAATATATCTTAATTTTACTTGTTGCCATCAAAAGCATTGCCCATAACTGTGTACCAACACCATATACATATATGATATACTCTTTTAAAAATAATCTCACGTTATGTATAATACAACATGTTTCCCCATATTAACACCCAACATATACTGTACAAACTACAAATAATGGGAGGGAAAGTGAGACAAGTTTATAAGAAAGATATACAACATAGTTTTCCTATTATCCTGGTTGTTGTATCTATTTAATGGTATAATACCATCAGTTGGCAAACAAAACTTACAGGGTTATTCAATAAAAGTTCTTATGGTGTTAATTTTGCCCCAACCAATCAGATGTTAGCTTTTAATTGTTAAATAAGATCTGATTGGTTGGGGCAAAATTAGCACCATTTTAAACGATAAGAATTTTAATTGAATCTCCCTGAAAGTATTTAATGATAATTTAATCCATGTACTTGCACATCTATATATCCGTATCTCCCATATATAGTCCTATAAACCCCAGGCACTATGAGATAATCCAGTGCTTCAGAATAAAGAATGTAAGATTGGTTCACATAAAGCACGTTGTCCTAGGATTCGGACCAAATCAAGGTAAGAGGTATCTGTTCGCTATATGCCCAATAGCAATACGATCAACGGTTTCTATTATGCAGGTCATTGTGTATTTACTAGTACTATGTCATATGCAGCTGATCTGTGTAAAATGTTTTAACACTCGTACACATTAAATAGTTCCTCAGTTCTTGCAATGCTTCCATCTTGCATTCCTAACATGCAGATTGTTGGCAAGTACTAAGGTCAGATATTACGTATCTATAAGTATAGTAAACATAAAACCTACTTGAAGTACATAAAAATCAGAAGTGATGCATACTGTACATTAAAAAGTTATATTTCAAGCATTATGATACAGATGTCAATCTATTTGCATTGCCTAAATATGAAGAAGTTTAAAATCTGGAATGGTTATTGTTATTCTGCTTTAATGTACTTCTAATAATTAAAGTCTAACACCATGATGAATAATTTCCCCAGTTTCCTTTGTCTTATAGATTTCCTATACACAAATATCCTTTATGCTATTATAAATATTATACATATATATTATAAACTTCAGATTTCTACAGACCTCCTTCATTAAAAAGTTTTACATTTGGCATCCGTAAAATGAATAATAAGAAAGATATAAAACCATTGAAATCTTATGCTAATAGGTAATTCAGATGACGGTGCAACATACCTTCCCCTAGAGAGAAGCAGGACATAGGTAGGACTTGGGCGGGACATGGGTGGGAGTTGTCCCAACTCTGTCCCCAGCATGCCTAAGCCCCACCTATTCATTTACAAGACTTGGGGGATCCAGGAAATGGGATTGTCCTGCTCAAAATAGAATGCTTATAAGGCATGTGTAATTCCAGAAACGTGTAATAAGAAACAGTTTTCATATACACACATTATACATACTGAAAATTCTTCAACAAACCATATGTAGGTGTCAAAGCTCCCAGTGTCTGTTTTCTAACATCTTCTGAACATTGTAAAAGGAAATCCTTACTTTCCTGACAAAAAATAAAATATTCTGAATGTAAATAGAATGTATACTACATACGGTAAGTCATAATTAAATAGTCACTTCCTTACAATTCTTTTTAGTAAAAAATCTGCATGAAATGTTTGGTGTAAATAATCCTATAAAAAGTAATTCTTAGAAAAATCTATAACCAGTATAACAGAGCTTTCAGTGTCCTTAGAGGTTAGAGGAAATACCGATTTTAACAAATGTAACTTCACATATTGACTACAATAATCAAAACATGTTTGTTTGGATTCCCAAAATGTGCATATGTTTCTGAAACTAGATTCTACAAAGAAAACCCCTGCAGTCTAACAATAAACAATTCTAAGGCTATGTACACATGGACACATACTTTGTTTATAAGGAGTTCTGATTCTCATTTAGCCTATGCTGTGTTTCCTATTAAACACTGTAAGGATGTTTATCTAAATAAGTATATTACAGTGCTAAGGTACCGGCATTAAAAACAACATATATAAACTGAAATGGTGGTCGATTTCGGTAACCCTCGAATGTAGCTGCTGATTTCGGTAATCCTTGAATGTAGCGTTCTGTAACCCTCAAATGTAGCGTTCATTTTCAGTAACCTTTGAATGTAGCATTCGTTTTCAGTAACCCTTGAATGTAGCATTCGTTTTCCCATACAATATATATAGAGATATACAGATATATATTAGAGCATACTATAATCTGTTGTAAGTTGTAACATTTTCACCATGGAGATATTCACTTTGGGCAGTAATGCCCTTGCTGGTCAAACTAGTAAATAAGACAATAAAAACCACATGGGATACATAGTGAGAGATGGATGGTATTCACAGAGCACATAGTGACCTCTTGCTGTTTGTAATTTCATAGGCCAATTAATCCTAATGAAGTGTGGAATAGGAAAACTGATTTATTTTAATTGTCAATGAAGTGCTTGTTTTGAAGCTGTGCATTTTACGGATAGGGAATTGATGACTCGTTTGAAAAAAAAAAAACCTATATTGTGTTGCATTTGACAGAGTAATACATATCGTGGCGCATGCAATAAAAGGTGCAAAAGTAGGCACTGCAGAAGCCAATCAGATTTTACCTGACTGCAGTAACCCAGTAAAAGCCAAAAGCTGATTATTAGTTGCAAATTAAGGCTGTGTACACACCAACCCGCGACTAACGGCCAGTCTGTCAGAACAAAGCATCTTATAGTGTGTACCAGGTTAAAGGGTATGTCCACCCAAAAATAAACTTTTTATATGTTCTTTATTAATAGCACCAACCTCAAACGCCATGTTCATTTTCTCAAAATCATTTGCTTTGCCTGAATTTAATGAGATATATCAGGCTGCACTTCCTCTCACTTCCACTTTAGATGACACCGAGCTGCAGCTTAGAAAAAAAAAAAAAATTCTTGCCTGTGTTTGTGTGTGTATCTCTCTCTCTCTATCTCTCTGGCTGGCTGGCTGCAGCTGTTGATCCTGGATTTCTTCAGTACACTAACTTTACAGCTGTGATTGGTTGAGAGGGAAAATCCAGGGATCCAGGGGTCAGACCATTACTGATGCAAATTCCTCTGTTCTCACTGCTGGATGCTAACAGACATGCTCAAGAACATGAAAAGAACAGAGGCAAGGTAATGTAACCGTCTCTGTTCATCGCTGTATTGGTCCATGCTGCAGGATTAAGCCAGCTACAAAGGTCTGTAACTTTTGAACCACTGGACCGATTTACATGCTGTAAAGTTGTTTTGGAGCACTATTTTGGCCAAATAAATATAAAAGTTAGTTTTGGGGGTGGACTTGCCCTTTAATAGCATAGACAATCTTTTGCACCTCTTATTCCATCAGCCCCATAGTGTTAAACAGTTATACTAAAAAAGCTCAGACAATGAAGCATTTAAGTGAATGTGAGATCCTACTGTATATTATTAAACAAGCAAAATGTTTGTTTTAAAGATTAACAGCAGTAGACGCAACAAAAAGTAGTATAGGCAATAGGAAAGCTTTCATATCATTAATGTCCATTTTTCAAGTCCCCAATTCATTGGTTGATCTTGGCACAAAAGTTCTGGTATAAAGAGAGTGATACATTTTGCAATTATTTAAGATCAAATGATAAAGTAATACAAAGTAAAATAATACAAATGCAAACCTTATCGAGATTAACAGGGAGATGTAATATCCCATGCTATGGGGTACAATGGTAGAGATGTCTGAACTTCGCAAAATCCGGTCCGCTCGAGGATCCGCGAATTTTCGAAAAAATTCGAAAATCCGCGAGCGGACCCATTAAAAAGGAAAAATATCCTCGAAATTACGAGTTTTCTCGTATATTTTCGGAAATACGAGAAATCCTCGGTTCGGAAGTTCGGAAGGCGGAAAATCCGGAAAAATCCACCGTTCGCGAACGGGATAAATCCGCGGCGGTTCCGGGTTCGGATCCGCGAACCGGCCATCCCTATACAATGGAACTAAACCCACACTTCCCAATGTAATATCTGGTTAGCATGAGTTTAACTTCAGACAGATAGCCGCGTCTGTGATTGGCTGAGAGACAGACAATCACAGATGCAGCTGCCGGCAGTTCAGAACACCAGAGGAGAGAGGGAGATCGGGGGACTTTCTGACAAATATATTATAGCGGTTGGAGCTGGGGGAACTATCCCTACTATGTGGGTATGAAAGAGGATTTACACTAGGGGGAGGGAGAGCAAAATCGGAGGGAGAGGGAGGGAGGGGGAGGGCGTGAATGACTGCTCTGAGCAAGCCAAAAACGGAAACAATTTCCCTGGTGGCTAGGCTCCTGATGGTCAGTTTTTTTAACTTTGGGGGGACATTACAGGAGAACCATTTGGAGCAGGGATGTAAGGTAAGGATTTTATTGGGACCAATAGTGGATTAAATTTTAATTTTGGTGGTGGACATGCCCTTTAAATATAATTGTTACTTTCCAGGTTCCCACAATGCTGTAACTAACACTAAGTAGCCATGATTATTTCCATTGGAACAAAAAAAATGTATTTAAATATACATAATAGAAGAAAAAGGTTTAGTGTACACTATACAGAATGAATACAATTTCCTTTATTGTAGTGGGGGAATAGGCATGTATAAAAACAATTAAAACAAAGCAAAGCAAACTACACACAACTAAGAGCAGCATTAGTTGTGTGTAGAGATGGCCGAACTTTATAAAGTTCGGTCCGTTTTCAAACTTCAGTAAAAGTTTGAATTCGGACCCATTAAAGTCAATGGGAGAGTGATAGTTCAAAAAAAGTTTGGGTGATTTACAGCTAAACTAACAATGGTAACTTACTACTTACTAAACACTTCTTAAACATGAGCGGGCAATTGTGGGGTTTTGCGCAAGCTACATTCAAGGGTTACGGGCAATTTGAGGGTTACCGAACGATACTTTCGATGGTTACCGAAAATAGAACCATAAATTTGAGGGTTGCCAAAATCGAATGATACTTTCGAGGGTTAGCGAAAACGAACGATACTTTCGAGGGTTAGCGAAAACGAACGATACTTTCGAGGGTTAGCAAACGATACATTCAAGGGTTAATTCGATAATTTTCGAAACAGCGACGACGAACGTTTGATAATTATTGAAAGTTCAAGAAATCCGGGTCCGGGATAGTTCAAGAAGTCCGAGTCCGTTTGTATTAGAGTAAAATAATTGTATTTACACATACAACTTTGTGGTAAATCAGCAAGCACAAAATTGCTGGTTAAATCTTTTTCACACACAGCATTGCAGTGGGTGGCGTTTCAAATACAGTACACTGAACATAAAAAAAAAAAAAAAAATCACACAAGCAAGCTTATTAGGTTGTCTTCAGAATTTATGTTTTTGTTTTTCTAGTAGGCAATGTTTTTTTATACAGTATGTATCGCTGTTTTCAATAAGGGAAAATATGATAAGAAATATCTAAACTATAAACCAGCTTTACACAAATTCGGACATTTCTTTTGACATTCAAACTTTAATCACCTGCATTTTGTCTGGAGCTGTTAAAAGAACTGTAGCCACCAGGGACCCTGCAAAAGACCCTGCAAAGCACTTCACAGTATTCAGCAGTTTCTGACCATGATTTAAAAGAGCAGATGCTGCCCCCATCTGGTATATGCTAAGAAATCTATAGCCAGTGAAGGACAGATTATTCATTTTTTCCTAGAAAATGAATTTAAAAATACATTAACATTTCCACCAAGTCACACATAAATTGATTTTAACATCGCAGAATATTCTGCCTGACCTTTGTTTACATATACAGTAAATCTTTATAAAATGTTTTCTGTTTTCTCAGATTTTTTTTTTTAAATTTGTATTTAATTTTGCATCAAAACATATTCAATAGCTGAAAAGCCCCCCCTTGTTTAGCTATATAAATTCCATTTGCCTTTGAAGCTATTAAAGGAATTAGGAATGAAGGAAGAAGAATGCTGTACTGAAATCTACACAGATTAAAAAACATTTTAAAGAAAAACAAATAAATGCAAATAATATATGGTGCCATTTTGCAGCAATACACATGTGTGCTTCCGCTGGCCCTCCAGTTTTTGAACTACAAATTCTAGAACAATTATAGCAGCACAAAAAGATATTAGGTTGCATTCTCAGGGCCCTGGAGCAAGTCTGGAGGAGCATTACCCTTCTATGCTTATTACTGTCATCACTACCCTTAGGACCCTCTCCCCTGCTGGGTCAAGCCCCTGGGTCCCTGAGAGCTGTCAAAATGTGTCAAGCCTATTGAGACAAAGCAGGCATACACAGGCAGAGCTCTGTGCTCACTGGGCCTGCCACTTGTGACAGGTCACAAACACATAAACAGGCATTTATTAGAAGGGGCAGCTGGTTTATTTCTTCTGTTTATATGTGGTTTAGGTGCAGTCGACTTAAACTGGATTATTATAGAACCCCTGTAAATAAACGTGAAATAAAAATATACCCAATGTGATTCTCAAAACAAGATGCTGATATAGCCAAACAGCAAAAGAATCTGTAAAATGATCTGTAGTCAGAAGAAAAAACATTAAACGTAACGGTTCTCTGACTTAACAGTTAAAGATCACATAGAAATAAATCCTTCTGCTAGAACACACAGCGTGGAAGCACTAGTCCAAATCAGCAGTTTCCTGTCGAGCTATACAGTAAACATTTGCTCTGCCGCTATTCTGACCTTTTGTTTCGTGCTATAGAAACCTGAAGTTGCCTTTCATATTACACTGAAAATGGGCAACCAGTCACAGAGAATCTACTAACAGCCTATTGCATTTCCGATTACACACACTCTGTATGTTGTCAGGGGATTTCTTCAGTAAAGCTGCTTATTTGGATTATACTGACCTGAAACTCACCTATTGCAATAGGCTTTTTTAATCATTATTCTATAAATCCGCAGTATTCACACATACTGCAAAAGGGTTATACACCGTTGGTTACTTTGTGCTTTTCTAAAACATTTATACTAGTGTTGTGAGCCTGTGACAGACTCATCCTGTAGCCATTTTAAAGGCTTCCACTACATAATACTATCTAGAACCCTGTCATTGAGCTGGACGCTCTCACACATTTAGTACATTTACCGACATCTTTGTTACTTTGCTTCCATGTTTGGTAAATCCATATTCTGGTTTGATAGTACTTGAAAATATTGTTTTTCTCTTTTCTAATTGTTTGCAGCAAATTTGGTTTCAGTAAACCCCCAACCAATCAGATATTAGCTTTCAAATGTTAAATAGGATCTGATTGGTTGGGGCAAGATTAGCACCAATTTAAATGATAAGATATTTTATTGAATCTCCCTGATTATATTTTCCTTGGAAAATAATGGAAAATAAAACAGGCAGTAAAATAAGCTATTTGGTATTGTCTCTGGGCTGTTTTATTGTGCCACTCATGCTGGCTGGATAATAAAATGCAAGGGCTTCCAGATTGATGTGGAGACACCTGTATAGAAAAAACTCTTAAAGTAGAGTAGAGACAGTGAATACTGGGGTTAGGGAGCCTGGTCAAAAGGTGCAAAAGGTACTTTGAAGACTACAGGGTCTGAAAGTTGTAACACGTGGAAGCCTTCTTAGTTACAGAATTTACTTCTTACATGTGCATAAATACAACTTTCTAGAGAAGTCTCTTGCAATATTCTGGGAAGAAAAGCTTTACTAGAAGGATTAAAGAAAAATCATTTTAGTTCTCTATTAAATGCTACTGGGAGTACATTACATGTGATAGAATAATTATCCAAAGTTGTGCTCCTCTGTCCACTCTGGCCAGCCCCTTTACTAGTGCAGGTGGGTCAAGAAATGTAAATTGGAGCTCATCAAGAAGCACAGACACCCACAGGTGAAGCATTCCCCTGGCTCATGGCACAGGAAGGAGACAGAAATAACACAGGGAGCTGGGTATATCCCAGGGGTGAGGTACTACATTTTCAAGCCCTCAAGATTGTAAGGTTTTCAGGGCATGGATATAATTTCTAATGTGTCAAGGCATGCTGCACAATTTATTCATAATGTATATATATATATATATATATGTGATTGCACATATAAACAAAAGCAATATTTTATTTGTACAAATCAATATTTGTACAAATAAAATATCCATGGAGTGCTCTGCTTACCATAAAGAATATATGTTGAAAGCTGCGGTAGCACCCGGGCATAACTGTGGAACTGAGTGCGAAGGATTATAGACATTTGTTATTTATATACAGATATATATGCTGGCCGTCATCAGGATGCACATTGGGTTGAAACGCGTTGATGTGATTGCACAATAAAGATGTTTGTTTGCTAAGACCCGAGAGTGCCATCCTGAGAAATAGGATTGGTTACTGTATAACCATGTGATATTCACCAAACAGAATTGGATTAGGTCCTTCAGCAAACCTATATAAAGAGGTGCAAACCCTGCGGAGCTCAGAAGTCATCACAGTTGATGGCAGAAGAAAGAAGAGGCCAGCAACATCAGCTTTGTTGAAGCCCCGGTGCCAGCGGGATCACTGGCGGCTGCAGTAACCTCGCCTGGCATTGGAGACTTCAGCGGAGTTGGTGTCGCTGGCTGTGAAGAAGACTTTGGATCAAGAAACTGGTGACATTGGCTATGTTGAAGTAGCCAGCGATGGGGATGCCCCTGGCGGCCGCAGGGGCACTTTCCGGTGTTGGCCACTTCAGTGGATCTAGTGTCAACAGATGGATGAAAGAAGACATGGCAACAGGGGGTCCTGTTTTGAGCTGCAGGACCCCCAGCAAAGGCACTTCTCAGTGCTGCAATGGCACTTGTCAGTGCTGGGGAGGTGGGTCCCGGTAAGAGCTTCGGGATCCCTTAAACCCCAAAAGGCCTTGGTAAGGGTTGCAATGGCACTTATAAGTGCCGAGTAAGGGGGTCCTGGTTCAAGCTGCGGGACCCCCTAAGCCCCAAAAGGCCCTTCCAAGGGCCGCAAGGATACTTCTAAGTGCCGCAAAGGCCCTTCCAAGGGCCAGGAAAGGCCCGAAACACCTAACTGCACACCTCTGGCTCATGTGACCACCCGCGGTGGGGTTTGGCGTGCCCCCCGCAGCAGGTGCGATGCAATATTTTCCCCTCCCAGTCCCCTCGTTTTCCATACGTCGGGATTTGAGCCCTTCACCACTATAATATACTTAGCGTTTTGCATTTTACATTTTACATTATCACGGAGAAGAAAGCTCAAATACTGCCGCAGTTCGCCTTGGTATTGATTTTCGCCGCAAAATATTGATTGCCTTTATAAATATAGTGATAATAACGATTTTTCCACAGAGATGTGCGGCAATAATTTTTGGGCATAAATAACGGACCTTTCTAAATATGTCCTAGGTAAATCCTGCCAGTTCCAATGGGATTTACCTAAAATCGGCAATGTGTATGGCCACTTTAAGTGAGCTCCGCCCTTTAGCCTGCAGACAAGAAATTTGGCAACTGCCCCCACTTCCTATTGTCTTCATTCAAAGTTCCAAGGAAATAAATGTGGAGATGCTCTTTAAAGGGCATGTCCACCCCAGAATTATATCTTTTACAGATATGTTAATCATCCCTAAACCATTTTCATTACGCTTACTGCTGTGATGATATTGTGTCATAACTTGGCCTGAATGGATTAAGAATTGATTAGTTTCTTCATAAAAAGGCTATATCATCCTAAAACTGTCCCCAAGTGTTTATGTAAAAGTTAGTGAAGCAAGAAACCAGTCAGACTTTCTGGGGCCAAAGAGGTATCTGAAATTTATTGTAAAATGAATGTAAAAAATATTCCTCTCACCATTAAAATATGTAATAAAAATTCACAAGAGCAATATAAATATTCAACGCTTACATTATCCAATATCAAAAATCGGTTTCAAAACTTTAATAACTCCCCTGTTACTTCACGGAATTATAAAACTAAAAAAGTGATGATAAAGTAGAATACAAGCCCATGAACACCTATAAGATCACCCTTAAAGGGCATGTCCACCCCCCAAACTAAAATGTTACCAAATTGGCTTGTAAAAGAACAATGGGGGTTATTCAATAAAAGTTCTTATCGTTTCAAATGGTGCTAATTTTGCCCCAACCAATCAGATGTTAATTTTCAAATGTTACATAAGTTCTGATTGGTTGGGGCAAAATTAGCACCATTTTTAATGATAAGAACTTTTATTGAATAACCCTGATTGTGTTTTAACTGTACTTAGGCAGGTAAGAGTTTAATTACATCTCTGCGATTCTCTCTCGGTTTAATCTGTTTTTGCAGGTTTCTGATGCTTCCTGGGTAAACTTGAGTGATGATCTTGTGCAATCCATTCCCTATTTTATTGTGTGCTCTGCTGCCATTTTGGAATCAGCACTCGCCTTTCTTCTTTTACGTTAGCTTTCCTTGCCTATAGAAACCAGTGTTTTCATGGTATTTACGTTTACAAAGACTCAATCAGCTCTTGTCTATGTTTGGTTTAAAAAAAAAATCTCTTACTACTTATGAATCTCTATGGGTTTAAGGGAATAGTGTCTTCCTGTGGTTAATTCAGTAAAATACAGTACTTGAGTTGAAGATACAAAAATACATAAATCTAAAACACACACACACACACACACACACACACATTGTACGAAATAAGAGATTAATAAGGAATATAGAAGGTCCTTTTATTACAAAAAGGTAGATATCTCTATTTAATCCATTAGGTACTAATGTGTCCATTTTATAGATCTATTTTGTTTCATTCTTTGGTAACCCTGCTTGTAGGTCCCCTTTCTTTTTGGAGGGTTATATTTATCTATTCCAAAAATTCGAATTTTCATTCCTTAAATTGTTCACATTCATTGAAGTGGGTTGGAAGAGTCACATTCTTTTGTTTCCTGGTATCAGTTATATTTATTATTTTTCTCATTTTTTTATTTTCATCCTGTTTTTCCAGCATATTGTTTGCAACATTTACACTCTTCATGTATATTACGTTTGTTAAATTGCAGGTTATAAGGTGGTTAATTTTGACATTTTCTTTCGTACTTTGTCTCCTATATTCCTAAATGTTGGTACAGTGGTATAATAAGATTATACATTGAGATTTGTAAGATTCTTAATTTATTTTTGTTTAGATGTTGTTTTGTAGGCTGTGCACTCCCCACATACAAAGAAATCATTCATTTCCATGATTTGAGTTTTCTTGTGTGGCTTAAATGTTTTTTAAGTGGCTAGGTGTCACATGTTTTTGTATTCATTTGATATTACTATTTTTGTTATAACCTGCAATAAATGGTAAAAGACTGTTTAGTTGGGTGTCAAAAATTTTAATCTCCGTGCAGTTTTAGAGGGATGTTATCTAACCAATGTCTATTGTGAAAAATAGTCTGTAAGATATAAGAATTACAGTCCACATCTTTCATGCTTGTTTTTCTTTTACTTTTATATATATTTTCAGATCTAAAAATACAGTCTGCTCTTTACTCAGTGTGTGAGCATGCCATAAACAGATTAGCATAGCTTGGTGTAAACCATGTCCCCATAGATTTTCCCTGGGTTTGTTGATAGAACTGCCCTTAAACAATGAAATAGTTATGTTTGTTTTAATTCCAAGTTTTCCCCCTTTTCCTAGTGTCCATACCACTGCTCCAGTTCTATCATTGTGTATAATACATATAGAGTGATGTGACATTAATAGTGCAGAGTATGTAATCCTCCTGCCAATCTATATGGGATAAAGTTGTCAGTATGTCTATGGATAATAAGTTTTTAAGGCTTTTAAGGTTTTAATTACTGGATGTGGTAATGTAAGGAATGTTTTTCTTACAGTATGATCTAAAATGCCTTTAAGTGTATGTTTCTTAATTAATTCACCATATAATATTTTAAAATCCCCTCTAGGATCCTTTTTAAAGCAACTTAAGTAGTTTAACCCTCTAATAGTCTATTAGCTTCTTTTAAATAGTCTACTTTATTCAATATGACAGTCCCTCCTTCTTTATTTGCTGGTTTTACAATAATTTCAGGATCTTCCCTTAAGACTTTTAAAGCCTGGCATTCCCATGTATTAAGGTTTTCTGTTTTCCTGTGTTTTAATTTCAGTCTTCTAAATTCTGCTGTAACCATTTGTTTGAATGTTTCTATTTGTCTTCCTTTTACATGTGTGGGGTAAAATATGAATGTCTAAAGGGGTCTGTTGTATAGTGGGGTAGGGATCACCACAGCAACCATAGCGGTTGCTATGGAGCCCAGAGCTAAAGGGGGGCCATGCCTACTGTGCAAGTTCAATGTTTGGGCATGCCAAACTGGGCAAATGTTTAGGGCCCCAAGCACCAGACTTGTGTGCCCTCACCTGTCTGTTGCGCACACATCCCTGTGCTTAGGAATCATCACGCTTTTGTACCTGCCGGTATTGTCAGGTAAAAATAAAGTTTTCTTTTAAAAAAATGGAAGTTCTGTTAAAAAAAAAAACAAAAAAAAAAACCTTTACTTAGCTTGGCTCTGCCGGCCGGAAGGAAGCTAGTGGTGAAGTTAAGGAATGGATCTGATGGGAACGTGGTTGGAAATTCCTCTTACTCTGCTGATAGTGAGATTCAACACCGCCTATATGATACTGGACGTGAGATTACATTGAGGCTGGGCTCATCCCTTTAACTGGCCAGTGCAGTTAGCCCTTTTCAGCCAGGGTGACTAAGTGTGTTTGTGTGTCTGTGTGACTGAGTGTGTGTTCTGTGTGTGTCTTCTGTGTGACTGAGTGTGTGTCTGTGTGACTGAGTGTATGCTCTGTGTGACTATGTGGGTATGACAGTATGTGTGTATCTATATAACTTTGTGTCTTTCTGTGTGACTGAGTATGTGTGTGTGTGTGCATGTGTCTGTGTGTGTCTGTGAATGAGTGTTTGTGTGAATGAGTGTGTGTGTCTGTGACTGAGTGAGTGTTTGTGTGTCTGTCTGTGTGACTGAGTTTTTTTTCTGTCTGAGTGAATAAGTGTGTCTGTCTGTGTGACTGAGTGTGTGTCTGGGTGACTGAGTGTGTATCTGCGTGACAACTGGCCCCACTCTGTAGTGTAGTAAAATCCCTACCTTACATCCCAGCTCAAATGGTTCTCCTATAATCCCACCCAAAGTCCAAAAAACTGCCCACCAGAAGTACTGCAGAGTCCATATAGGACTCTGCCTCCTGTCTCTCCTCCGGGAGAATTTGGCATGCACAGAAGAGCCCTCCCTCTCCCTCACAGTTTGGTCTCCCTCCCCCTAGCGTAAAACCCCTTTTTGCCATATGATAGTTCTTGCTCCCCCAGCCCCAACCACATTAGTATTATTGCAAAAAAGTCCCCCGATCATTACTTACCTTCCCTCTCTCCTTTGCAGTTTTGCACTACCGGCAGCCACGTCCGTGATTGGATGCCTCTCAGCCAATCACAGATGCGGCTGCCGGTCCGGCCCCCTGCTTGCAGTTCTGTGCGAGCAGAGGGCCGGGACAGTGCTGCGAAGGAAAGAGGAAAGGTAAGTAAAGATCAGGGCACTTTCTTGCAATAATACTAATGCGGTTGGGGTTGGGGGAACAAGAACTATCATATGTAAAAAGTTTTTTCTAAGGGGGGACATGCCCTTTAAGCTTTATGTGTGGACTCTCGTGAGAGGTGGAAGCAGAGACCAGACAGGAATACAATGTTCAGAGATACAGACTGCTTTCTGCCAGACTTAGGCATGGTGAAATACCAAGATGAAAAAGCTCACCAGAACTGAGAAGAAAATTGTACACCCCTGTCAGACACAATATTTTTAGGGATACCATGAAATATATATGTTCAACAAACAACTGAGATAATTCTTTGTCAGAAGGGAGCTTAGAAATAAAAAAATGAAATGAGCCATTTTACTAAACCTATCCACCACTACTGCTTTGAATTGTTCCTAGTATGCTGTCTGCAATTAATACTGGCTGAAAAATAAACTGCAGTAGGTTTCAATAAATGTAACCATTTAGGAGGGTTGTGGATATCTGATTAGTCTTCTCTTAAAATAGCATACTTAACTAGATATGAACGAAACTGATAGGGTTTGTTTTGCTGGCAGTTTTACTGAATTTTGGCAAATTTTGTGAAATTTGAATTTCACTTTTGTGAAAAGTGAATTTGTGCTGGTGAAACATGTCGAAGTCAACTGAAAACAAAATTTTACAATGAACATGCTTCACTTGAAAGGCTAATACCTATAAAAATAGTGCAAAAATATCTAAGGAACCTGTGTATGTTAGCTCTTACTTTTAATAGGTTTTTAATACAAATATTCAGGAAGCCATAAGCTATACCTCACCTTAGTGGGAACAATATAATAGCTACCTCCCATTTATTAGACTAGTTAGTTGGTCTGGCTGTCATTTTGGTTCGCTGTTGGACTATTTAACTTGTGGAATTGCTGGTTGGTAAACTGAATAGTTTTGAAACTATTGAACAAATGTATGCAGGCGAAATCTGCAAACTGTCATGCTTTTGTGATATTGCGAAATCTAATCCATTTCTTTAATTCTCCTTTAATTACAATGCCCTGTTTTTATATAGTTTCTGCCAGGTAGAATTGCTAGTAAAAAAATGTAAAAGATTGACATGAGAAACAGATACAGGGAAATCCAATATCTGAGGATCACGCTATGTACCTTTAAGCAATCCTGTAATACAATACCAGACCTAAATGAGATTACGTCTGGTATTGCATCATGGAATCATGTAAAAGTAAGAAGCTCCATTCCTTATTTGTGTAGAGGTAAAAAGCTCCGATAGCATGGATTTTAAAGGTCTCCCTTTGACAGGAAATAAATCGGTGAAAGCTTGCGGAAAAGGGGGACTTCTCCTTCCCTTTACTTCTGTTTTTAACCCAGTATTTGCCAAGCATTTTTGAGAAGGAAGGAGTCATTGGGAGACTTGCTGTAAATCCTGTGTAAGCCTACACACTACACTGGCATGCTGTTAGGGGATTTGATTGACAGCTCAAGCAGGAGTGGTGTATTGAAATCTTCACTTCTTTTAACTTGTTTATCTCAGGACAGAGGTGGAATCTGAAGAAAATAAAGGTACTCTGGGGGTTGAGGGGAATTATAGAACACATAGAAAGAAGGAAAAAAATAGAATTTTCCCACTATAGATGCCCTCCTAAGTCCCCATACAAAGGCACATTAGATTTTGTGCGGCCCATTAAGTTTTGTGCTATGAGGTAGCGCTAAACTTAACCAAAGGGCTTTAGTATCAGGTGCACATTTGGACATATAGCAGTGCACTAAAATATGTGTAAAACAAGCAATAACCCGATATTAGTTTGGGTTAACATTGACACAGTTAGGAAGCATCCATCTAACACATTAAAGGGATTGTTTTTTCTTACATGGAATCACTTTATATTTTAATCATTAATCTTACTGAAAAAGAAACTGGCAGCACATTTAATCATTATGGGAAAATCTGAAGGAACTTTTATGATATGATGCTTGTTTTTATTTGCAATATAGTAGTTTCTCAATGCACTCTTGAGCACAAGCCTGTCGTTATCTTTCTTTATGCTCATGAAATACAATATTTTACAAGTTCAAGATTCTGTCTCTAGAAATGAAAACTAAAAAGGGTTACTGTAGCTATGTTGGACTGTATTTTTAAGTTTCTTCTCAAAATGGGATCAGCTTATTTGATTTAGTCCACCTGCTAACCATTTGTCCCTATTTTTCACTATTAGAAATGTAAATATAGCAAATTCATTACCATAAGGGTTTTTTGGAGGATAACCTGCTCAATTTTAGAAAGTCCTCCAATATATACTATTGAGTAAGTGTTACATAACGGGTATTACCTTCCTTCCACCTGGTGCTTTGGAAATCTTCTGGAGTCCTGACACTGATCCCATCTATCCCATCTTTATTTCCAATTCTTGACTCCGATTCCAGTTTCTCCTCTGTACGTCATTGTTTACTCCCTGTTATTGACTTTTGTCTGTTTGACCATCTCTTTTGTGCCCTTTCCCTGTTAATTGGTTTCTAGTTCTTTTAGGCCTCAACATCAATATCTTGCACTTCCAAGTGCTGGGGGCAAAGGTGGAGGTCAGTAAAGCAAGGAGTGAAAATTGGGAAATAGGTGCTACAAAGTTACTCAGAAATTTAGTAGAACCTTCTCCTCATTCTTGGTCTTGATCTTCTAATTCCTTCTATTGTATTCCACTAATTCCTTCCATATGCATTTCTGAGCCAGTTTTCTTATGACCAAACAATATCGTAATGGTTCCATCATAGGTAACAAAGTATGTCCACCCTCCCACAAAATTGTATACTTACCTCCCCAAACTCTAATCTTGCAATAGATATTCCGCTTACAATATAGGGTGAGCTAGGCAGATTGTGAAGGAAGATTCTGATTCAGGTACAATTAATTTTTAGTCACTATTAATGAATATTACAGAATATGTGTTAAAGCACTATAAAATGTGTTGCATATTCTAAAAAAATCATGCAGGTTTTTATTGTTGTTGCTGCATAGCAGGATTGTAGTCAGGTAGCTTGCATGCGTTTTTACAACCCAATGCTCATTAAGTTTCATGCTATAAGGTAGGGCAAAATTAAATACAAACAGGGTGTATGGAGAGCCACTATCACTCTTTTTCCAACATAAGGCAATGTACAGAGCCAATAGCTATTTTAGCGTTAAAGCCACGTTAACCTCCATCGCTGCAAAGGGTTTACGTGGCAATACTAGAATAGCCAACATGGGTTCTCAATACAGCGCTCCTAAGGTGTTTTGCATCAGGTGCGCTCCGCTACTTCCAAAGTTCATGTCAAATTTGGAATATTCCTAAATATAAGTCAAAAAGAAAAGAAAAATTGCGTTTAACATTGAAAATCCAAGTCTAAAATTGATTTTCGAAATTATAATACTTTCCGCGGTGGAACGAAACTCAACTGTTTTGTCCATCTCTACTCCTTACTTTTACTGCAAAGCATTTTTACTTTTTACTTCTAGAAATCCAATATCATGAAATATGCTTTTAACAATAGATAGTATGCAACATTATATACCACTTAGCTTGATTTATAACCTCTTTACTTCACTACCGGCTGCAGTTCTCGGTTGCAATGTATTTGTAACTTTTCCACTCAGGTAAGCAAATATTGCATGCAACAATTTTGCCTTTGCTAATTATGCAAAAATTATCCTGACAAGCTTTAAAATATGACACATTCCATCTTTATGTGTGAATATGAGAAAGTAGATATAAGGTAAAGCATTTTACTTATTTTACACAAGTGCATGTTTGGCTATGCATAAAAAGGATGAATAATACATTTTAATCTTTAAGCAGCACTGTCCATTAATGCAGATATGATATTAGGAAAATGGTACATTTAAGGGGCTATTATAAAAGGAATTTTTTTTTTTCAGATTTTGAAGCTCCTGAGTCCCTGGTAGGCTGATTGCACTAGTAGTGAGCTCATCCAGCAGCTGACAGCTCACCGCTCAATGCAGTGTGCAGGCATTTCCTAACTACTGTAACATTTTGTTACTGACTACTGTAAAATTCTGCTAATTGGTCTCAGGGCGGTCATCTCTCTCCTCTCCAGTTTATTTTAAACTCGGCACCTCTGATCACCTCACTCTCCTCCAAAAGAGAACCCGCAATCCCAATACTGCAGTCCATAGGGTGGCTTCCCATCAATGAAAGAATCATATTCAATACCCTTCTTTTAAAGGAGAATTAAACTCTTCAGACAACATTGTCCCAATAGACAGGCCACATTTACCAAGATACAACAAGCTGTGTCTCACCTCTCCCGTTGCTGTGGCCATTGGGTGAGTACTAGGGGTCAGCTCCCACAATTCACCTTAGCTTAGTCTGCATACAGGCATATGCTCTGTAGTGCTCAACAGATCAAAACAAGGAAGTTGCAACCTTGCTTCCTAGAAGCTGAAAGCCAATCATATTACAGCACAGAGATCCCCCCTCTCCCTGACACAGAACAGAGATTTCTGTTTTTTGTTTTCAAACACATTCAAAGCTTCTGTTTTAACAATGATATAATCCTTTACTTTTCATACAAAAAAAAAGTTAGCATTGCAGTGTATTTCATAGATAGCATGGATGTCAGAAACGGAATACTAACATTTCCGCAAAATAAAAAAAATAAAAGTAAGTCTGGGGAATAGAACCTGCAACTTGTACATTTAGTCTGTCTTGCAAAAAGTAGAGCTCTTACCTCTAGGATAACAGAGAAACTACACCGATCAGTGGTACATGTAGAACTTAAAATAAAGGTAAAACTGGCGACTTACAAGGTGAGCCACCACTGAATAAGCTGAATATTTAGGTACATTTAGAAGCTTTTTTTTTTTTTTGCTTAGAACATAATAGAAACAAAACAAAAAAAAGGAAGTCTGGGGTAGTGAATTCATGAAGTTCTGAAATGTGTATTTATAAACCTGGTGCCTTACCCGGCCTTATTAAAAAAAAAAGAGAATATGTAAGTCCCTGATAAGACTTTGGAAGCTGCTTGTTACCCTGCAGTTTATTTATCAGCAACTCACACTGACTGGTAATTAAATTGTAGGGTAACAAGCAGCTTTCAAAGTCTTTTCAGGGACTTCCATATTGGTGTATAGAAAACACTCTGTGCATACAGCCAGTGAATACTGGGTCAGGGGTCGTGGCTCGTTGATGACTTCATGGACTGTGGGTTGTACTGGCAATAACATGGAAACCTTCTTATTTACAGAATCTATTTTTCACATGTACTAAATACAACTTACTATAGAAGAATCTTACAATGTATAGGTGTTCTGGGGAAAAAAACTTTAACATTAGGTTTTAAAATATTTAGGTAAAGTTCTCCTTTAACCTTTAAAGGGGGAGTTCAGTGCAAATACATGTGCTTTTCAGAAAAAAGAGCAGTATTTTTTCATCCCAATGACCTTAATCTGGCATTAATCTGGCATCAGCATTTTTTCTGTGTATAAATAAATGCAACCGAAATACTGACTTCCTGTTTGCAGGACCCCTAGTAGAGACCGTTATGGTCTTGCCCTTGATCCAGTGCCTGGGTTGATTCAGTCGCTCAGTAAAGATCTGAGCATCTTTGACCCATCCAACAGCCAATCAGCAGAAATAACTGTTCCAAGGATGTGGCGCATCCTGGGAAGAAAAAGGACCGTTAGAACCTGAAATATCAGCTCACTAATGTCAACAGCAGGGAACAGCAAAGGGTATGAAATCAACCGATTTTTCAAAATGGAAGGGAATATGTAGAATAACTAAGTATGCATTACACAAACTAACAATTTAACAAATATTGATAATTTCCACTGAACTGTCCCTTTAAATCCCTTTACTCTACTTCACCTACCTACTTATCTTCTCTCTTTCCCTGCACTGCTCGCAAGCAAACTGCTCTAAAAACCCCTATCAACACTGCTTCCTCTCGTCATAAATCATTCTTGCTGCTCCCTACCTTTGGAACTCTCTCCCTCTCTTACTTTGCCAGGTGACATTCTTTAGCTCTTTTAAATCTAAACTGTTATCCTACATTTCTGAAAACCAGCACTATGTCACAGTAAGACACAAATGCTTTACAGAATTTACTAAATATATTTAATTGTCTGATCAACGAAGGTTTATCACTCTTAAGCTTGTCACTTTAGCAGCAAAACCCTGTTTTAGACAATTCCCACATGCCATGCTTCCCCACTAAGTCATATAGGAACAAGTATGGTAGTCTTACAGTAGTCTTAAACTGCCTGTAGCAAGTCCTCTAGACCAGCCTCTGTATATTTCCTTCAATTCAGCACTGGAGCACAAATTCCCTGAATGGATTCCAATTTGATACTGTCAGGAATCACTTGATCAATTCTCTCCCCACTCACAGACACTCTGAGCGGCTCTGATGTAGTCTTGAGGTAAATTTGCAGCAAGTTCTGTCAAGGGTAAATATTACCATGTGTCTAGTTTTTGTTCAGGATTAGTTAAACAAGCAGATGGCTTATTTGCAAATTCCACCTGTGGTGTTGCAATTTTGTATTGATGTTTGTTTGTAAATTTTCTCATTCATCCAGGTCATGGCATATCTGTATGTGTATTCAGTTAGATCAACTGGACTTGTACAAGAATCTGTTGGCAATTACGTACCCTCAAAAGTCCCAATTACCATATGACAGCCAGGTTTTAGTGACCTTCTGAACACAAGGGGTGTTATTGAAACTGCTCAGGGTAAGGTGTCGAATTAGCATTGTACATGGCAGACAGTTGGTATCGGAACCCCCCCCCCCCCACACCTCTATTCTGGCTTGGTTTATTTATTTTTTACATAAATGGCCTTCTTTGACCTTGAACCAGTACTTTTCCTTTGCCAAGATGTTGGAATTACAATCTTCAAAGACATGTCCTTTTCCCTTAAGATGCAGGTACACTGTAGTCCTGACCCAAGGAAATGGTCTCTTTTGTGCTGGGCCATATGTTGGTGCAGTTGCTGTTTGGTCTCTCCCACATGCAAATCAGAGCACTCTTCACTGCACTGCACTGCGTATATTATGTCGCTTTTCTTGTGTTTGGGTATTGGGTCTTTGGGATGTACCAATTGCTGCCTCAGTGTGTTATTTGGTTTAAAGCAGACAGGGATATAGTGTTTTTCTAAAAGTCTGTCTTGCCCTTCACTGTTGGTATTCGTATACAAAATGTCTTCAAGAACTAAACTTTAAGTACAGTTGATCTAACTGAATACAACAGATATGTATTGATGTTTGTTGAATCAGTTTACCTTGTTTTGTACATTAGAATGTGTTTTTATTCATGTAACCTGCTTATATTTTTAGAATATATATACATATCTATCAATATCTGGCTGTCTATATAACATACTATACCCTCCAACACACACCAAAGGAAAAGTTCACTGCAGAAGAAAACTATTCCTTTAATGTAATGATAGAAGTCTGGGAGTTTAAGGAGCTATTCCTTACATTCAGCTCTTCAATCAATATCTCAGGAGCCAGGGAAGAATATTGCAGAAATTTACCTTTCCCTCAATCCACCATGTCCACACTGACATATCCCGACTGCTTCCTAGTTCTTTTCAAATATAGCACGAATGCATGAAATTTCGCGCCAGGAAGCAGTTGGGAATTTCAGTGTGGCCACGGAGGATTGTGCAAAAGGAAAGTTTCTTCCATCTTTGTTTCTGGCTCCTGTGAAATTGATTGAAGAACGGAAGGTAATGCATAGGGTTCCTCTTTTTGTTCTGCATTGATGATTGGTCCTTTGCAATGGGGTTAGAATGGAGCAGCACTGGATAAAACTAGCAGGTGTGTGAGTTTGCCTATCCATTACTGTTTTGAGCTTCCTGTATACCACTGCACCTCCACCGGTCTTTCCCCCTCCCTGTGTTAGTCATTTATAAATGATTCCCTGCAGTGGCGTAACATCAGGACCCACAGGGGGGCCTGGGAGGTAAGAATGCCCACAATCATCACCCCTAACCTCTGCGATCAGCTTTTTTTAAACGCATGTATGAAACATGCACGATCAGCAGTTTAAAAGACTGTAATCAAACTAAAATTTTAATTTCAGTCTTTTAAACAGCTGATCACGCATATCTTTACTTCATAAGTGCAATCAGCTGGGGAGGGAAGAGGGGGTGTCAGGTTGGATGGAGAGGTTGACAGACGATGTTCGGTCCTTTTTCTTATCAATAGGATGGTAATTAACTGTATCTCCTCTAGAATGTAAGCTCTCGGGCAGGGCCCTCCTTCCTTTTGTACCACAGTAATGCTGTAACTTACCACACTGGATGCTGCTGGACCAGCACTTAAATTATTTGCACTTTGTATTACTTGCACTACCCTTGTATGTAACATGTATGTTTTCCTTATGTATTTTAATGCAACTGTAAAGCACCACGGAAGATGTTGGCGCTATATAAATCCACAATAATAATAATACACTAAACAGAAATTCCTATATGACTAATACACCCTATACAGGAAGGGGAAGGTACAGAGGAAGGGGAGGGGGGAGAGAGTGTGTCTATGCTGTTTTTTTGTTTGTTGTTTGTGTGACCTTATGTATTATAAGAAATAATAAATTACTTACAGTATAATATACAGATTTACTTCACCTACAGCCTTGTCCCCTATATTGTCATATAAGGCTCTTTACTCACTACAATGTTGCAAATTACAGCTGCAGAACAAGGAGAGCAGTTCTAACACAGCAAGTAAAGCTGACAGGGAGATGCTGGGGAGAACACTGGGTGCCCTAGTTCTACATAGGCGCCCTAATTCTATGCTTAGGTGGCCTATGCCTAAAAACAACCCTGACTCTAGGTAGCGTATTATCCCTTATATAATACATAAGGCTATGGACTTTCAATGGGGAGGTGCAGTGGAATATATCCTTATAAAATCCTCTTGGACATGTAGCTAAGAGGTTTTTATATGAATATATCCCACTGCAACTCCCCATTGACATCCTATCACCATTAACAAATGGTGATAAAAACTAAAACAGCATTTCTTCTCCCTCAAGTGAGTTTAACTGCTGGTGTCCGTGCTGAATCTATGTTCAGTGCAGTCCGGGAGACTGAACCTCTTCCTATGACTCATAGGAAACACATCTGGGTTATTTTGACATCAGTGTTGGGAGCAGGGTTGTCAGATCAATGAAAAAGTTAGGGACACATATTAAAAGATATGCAGCATGGCTAAGTTAGAATTATTGGTGTTTAAGCTTTATTCACCAGCCAGGTAGCATACAGTGCTCTAACTGAAGTAACATTTAACCAGAAAGGCTGGGTCATGCTAATGTAACAATTTGCTGCTGCTAACAGTTTAACACATTGCTTACAAAGTAAAACTACACCCATACACTTAATATTCACATTTAGATGTGCCCGCAATGTTCTTTCCTGTTATCGACAATTGCAAAATAAATGGGCTAGGCAGAAACATTTGCAAGATTGTCGAAAAGGAAAGACACGCCAGGGTGAAAATGCACTAGATAGATTCAAACAAATGATGTTAAAGTTATCTAATGTCTAAATAATGTATGGCCAGCATTAGAGACCCTAGCAATAAGGCTGTCCGTTTAGGCTACTTATACTAAGTTTTGCACATGCCCTTTAATAATTTATAAACTTTTACAGGGTTTTACAAAATATTTAGAAAGATTTTTGTTTCTTTTCATTATCTTGTTTTTTTTTTCCATTTCACTTACAAGGCTGGCAAAGTAAAAATATATTTTCCCTGTAAAGACTAAACACAAAAAAGGCTTGCATGTGACAGCTCATGAAGGTAATCTCAAAGTGTATAGCAACAACACCCCCCACACACACACACTTCAGGTAGTCAGGTAGACTAAAGCACAAGGAAACAATATTAAACTGGGCTTTTAGAACTCATCAGGAAATCTGATGTTAGGGACCAACCACTTAAGGCAGCAGAGTTTAGCTGGCCATACTCTGAGTTCTTACCTTTCAAAGTGTCCAAAATAAATTTGCATCTGACAGACACATTTTCTTTCACAATCCATTTTCTGTATGGAAAGCCTTGTAGGAACTTCAGAGGGTATGAACAGAACGTAATAGAATTAAAGGGCAGGTCCACGCCCAAAACAATTTTTTGCTGTAGTGTAGGAAGCACTATCCTGTGTACTTTTTTGTGTTTCTTATGGGTGCAATAATTGATTTCTCTCCTCTTGTATTGGACACTGTGCTTGTAGTTTATGGAGATATGTCCACAATTCAGAAGAGGTTTGTATAATGGTTAAAATGTAACTTGCTCTTTTTATTAATTAAACATGCAAGAAACTGATTTGCAAGTCCCACCTGGGATTCTGGGATTTTACATTAACCCATTCCCTTCTTCTATAGTCAGCAGAACTACATGATCTGATATTGTTGTGTACAAGTAGCATGTTGATGTTGGATTGAATCAGTTTATCAATGGTATATTTACATATATATATATATATATATATATATATGGAGTCGGAGCACACGTGGGGTTTTTAAATAACTGTAGTAGTTTATTACCGTGAGAAGAACAATCAATGCGTTTCGGCCATATTGTTGGCGGCCGTCATCAGGATTACAGATTCACTCGTCTGTATCTCTATCAGAGGCACCGGGGTGATTGTTCACTTCAAGGGTTGTACAGAGGACCTTCACTCTCGCTCTCTCTCTCTCTCTATATATATAGCGATACTGCGTCTTTATAAATATGACCCCTATAATCATGTTCCTTTAAAGGCACAGGTGTGAATCTCTTTCTCTTAAAGAGACACCTTTAAGAGATTCTCTTAAAGGTAACCTTTTTTACCTTAGTAATTTTTTACCTTCTTAGCCTAAGAACATACTTCTCAAACTTTGCAGTACCACCTGCATTTAGTGATGAAAGTCCCTGCTGCTCTTCTGCTGGATTTTGAACACATGACCCACTGTGGTATAGTACCCATTTCCCAGAGGCTTGGTCAACATATATATATATATATATATATATTATATATATATATATATATTATATATATATTATATATATATATATATTATATAAACAATCTAGGAATAGGCAGCACCCCCAAATTTAGGTCACGGTGCACGCGTCTATGAGACCCTGCTGAAGAGTAGAGATGGCCGGTTCGCGGACCCGAACCCGGATCCGCCGCGGATTTCTCCCGTCTGCGAACGGCGGATTATTCCGGACTTTCCGGACTTCCGAACTTCCGAACTGCGGATTTTTTTTTTTTTACGAAAATTTTCGAAAATACGAGTATCTCCGTAATTACGAGGATCTACGATACTTTCGGGATACGGAAAAACCGAAGATCCTCGTAATTACGAGTATTCTCGAATTACGAGAATACTCGTAAAAACGAGTAATTCTGTGTAAATTTTCAAGAAGAGAGCAAGCCACATGATCCAAATTAGCCAATGGCAGCTATCATAGTTACAGAAAGCCTCGTTTTTTTTACGGAAATCTTCGTTCTTACAGGATCTTCGTATTTTCGAAAAATACCGTTTTTTTTAAGTCACGCTAGCGGACTGTACTTTTTAGGTATTGTTGGCATTTATACGTGCTTCTAGGCCATTACCCAGGTCCCTGAGTGGTTAAGTGTACGTTACCAAGGCTATTTAGACCACTTTTAATGCGGATTTTGCCGAACTTTTCTTTTAATTTTAATACGTTTTAACGGGTCCGCTCGCGGATTTTCGAATTTTCGGATTTTTTCGAAAATCCGCGGAACCTCGCGCGGACCGGATTTTTCGAAGTTCGGACATCTCTACTGAAGAGCCTCAATAATATAGAAAAATCCTGTGGACACAACACTCGTTGCTAAATTTAATTGTTACACCATGAACATATAAACAACATTTCGAAGGACACAGCCTTCTATCTCAAGTTCACATGGTTATATATATTATATATATATATATATTTATATATATATATATATTATTTAATATATATATATATATATATATATATGTGCAGAACTGGTTACATCCTTCCTTTATATAAATTATTTTCCATTTTGTGGAGATTGCATTGATTTTTTTAGACTGTACTATGTAGGTGGGGGTAGGCTAAAATAATATTATGCATAGTAAAAGTGTATATTGTAATGTAAAAGGTATAACATGGTGGTGGTCTCTGAGGAAGCGGAAGTTCCGCGAAACGCGTCAGGCCACGCCCCCCCTTTCCGTGGCGTTCCTCTCGGTGTGATACTGCCTGTGTATTTTAACGTTTTTCAATAAATTTGGACGTTTTATAGCAATCGCGGTCTACAGGAGTCTCTGTCCCGGAGGTATCCACTTTCTCTACTTTTATAGAGACTTTGCATTCGGAGGAGGTCGGGCCGACCCGAGAGTTTGTTTTGGATTACCACGAGGAGGAGATTCGTCTGATGATGATAATGATGATGATATCCAGCTGTATTGCATTGTGGGAGAGACTTACTGAGCATGTGCGAATTAATGGCCAATCAAAACAAAGTTTGCTTTCCCATTAAGTGTAATGATATCCAGCTGTATTGCATTGTGGGAGAGACTTACTGAGCATGTGCGAGTTAATGCCAATCAAAAGAAAGTTTGCTTTCCCAGTAAGTGTAGATGATATCCAGCTGTATTGCATTGTGAGAGACTACTGAGCATGTCGAATTAATGGCCAATCAAAACAAAGTTTGCTTTCCCAGTAAGTGTAGATGATATCCAGCTGTATTGCATTGTGGGAGAGACTTACTGAGCATGTGCGAGTTAATGGCCAATCAAAACAAAGTTTGCTTTCCCAGTAAGTGTAGATGATATCCAGCTGTATTGCATTGTGGAGAGACTTACTGAGCATGTGCGAGTTAATGGCCAGTTAAAACAAAGTTTGCTTTCCCAGTAAGTGTAGATGATATCCAGCTGTATTGCATTGTGGGAGAGTGTCTGTCTGTCTGTCTGTCTGTCTGTCTGTCTCTCTGTCTCTCTGTCTCTCTGTCTCTCTGTCTCTCTGTCTCTTTCTGTCTGTCTGTCTGTCTGTCTCTCTTTCTGTCTGTCTCTCTCTGTCAATTTCTCTGTCTCTTTCTCCTATTCTGTTAGCAGCAGTGCTCACAATGATCAGCTTCCAGGTTAGTACTATTATTATAAATTGTCCCATTACTGTAATAGTGGCCAATTGTATTCTAGCAGCCAATAGGAATACCCCATATTAAACAGCACCAGGTTCCTCCTTACTGCCGCATGTAAAGTAGCACTACCAAAGCCCTTCCACATTGGCCGTAATCCAGGTAAAAGCCAATAGTGTTCCGTTTAACTGGGAGAGAAATGGTGGGCGATCCCTGCTGTTGCTAGGTATTGAGACGCTGCCTGTTCCTGCTTGAGAGCCCTGGGGATTAGCTGGAGGAGGGAGTTAATGTGTGTACAGTATTGTATGTACAACTTGACAGCACCTGGTCTGGGGCTCCAAGTGCCGATGGAAGCCCCGCGGAGCCTCCCAACACTCGCGGCAGGGCCTGGCAGCCTGGTTTTCGTCCGCGAACAACCGCAAACACCCCTGGAAGTTGGAACTACCAGGAAGAGCTCCAAGTGCCGCGGGAAGTCCCGCGGAGCCTCCCAACACTCGGGCTGGCCTGGTTTTCAGCCGCAACCAGCAGCAAACTTCCCCTGGAGACGGAACTACCGGGAAAGGCTCCAAGTGCCGCGGGAAGTTATCATTAGGTAAAAACGTATCTTAAACAATATTACACATACACAAAATAACAGCATTATTACTTAAATTATGTCATTCTTAGATAGGACTACCCTATATGGAGGGCCTTGTAAGTGGCGGGTAGCTTACACTTATTATATTATTATTATTTTAATAAATATATGTAACTAACACTCCAGCAATTAAACTATATAAAATTAAACATAAAAAACCCACTGTGCACCAACGGGCACACTTTTGCTAGTATATATATATATATGAAATTTTTATTCAGTGCAACGAAACATCCTCCTCAGGATGTCAGAAGACAAAATATAATATTATTATATTTACCAGTAGGCACGCGCCTAGGGGCACCTGAGATTGGAAGGGTGCTGTCAATCTCCTCCCACCAAAACAACCCCCTTTATAGCCCCCAAAAAGAGAAAATGGGTGTGTTTAAGCCAGGATCTTTGGGCCTACAGGTGTAAATCTGGCCCTGTATATATATATATATATAATATATATATATAATATATATATAAATATATTATATATAATATATATATATAATAAATCTGGCCCTGTATGTATATTAATAATATATATATACATCAGAAAATAGAAGCCTAGTGAACATCCAATTAAATTGCACCATTGTTTGCGACTTAAAAAACCCAAGTGTAGCAAACACTAAACAGTGACCTCCCTATTACCCCCACAGTACCCACCCCTTCCCTTCCATTGGCTAGAGAGCCAGGTCCATAAAAGTCCAATCAAAGTCCATGGTACCAACAATCCACCACCACGTGAGAGATGTCCGAGCGACTGTAAACCATCTAGACACAGCTAATACCTAACCGTGATACAATATATCATACAACACAAAATGTTGACACCTTTTGGAAAGAATATTTGAAAAAGACATGTGACAGTTCAAAAGATCATATTATTATTAACATATATACATTATGCATTATGCGGAGTACCAACTCTAACAGTAACTGTTATACTTATCCAATCTTATTTGGTACTGCGGCTTATTCAGACATAGGGGTTCCTGGGGGGACATAAAGAACACATATCAGATATATATACATAAAAACGGTTTGATAGACCAACAATCATTTAGTTCTACTGGATACATGCTATTTAGCCTTTTGATCCATATTGCTTAAGTCTGTAATAGCATTTTGGTGAGGTCCCCACCCTTTAAAGTTAGTTTTACTGTATCTAGTATACCCCACCTTAATTGTGAGACACTTCTACGAGTGTTTGGACACTGAAGTGTCCGTATGGGTATAAGCCACAAAATTTCTAATGTTGCATTTATGCTCTTGGGTGCGTGTTTTTGCTGGTCTACTTGTCTGTCCAACGTACACCTTACCACATGGGCATTTTAACATGTAGATCACCGCTTTTGTTTCACAAGTAGCATATTTATTCAGCTGTATTTTGTACCACCTGTTGGTGGTGTATGTGGTTCCCCTTTATTATACTGCTGCAGCAGTTACAATTCATACAGGGGAATGTTCTTTTGCGTTTCGTATCTTGGAATTTTTAGTGGTTCTGCTGTAAGTCGGAGGACACAGTTTATCTTTGATATTTTATACCGCGTTTATAGCAGAATCTTATTGGAGTTTGGAACAGTGTCCATACTTAGGGTCTTGTTGGAGCATCGGCCAATGTCTTTTCAGGACATTTTCGATGGTCCGACTGTGTTGGTTATATGTGGACACAAATGTAAGAGTTTTTTTGGTGGTCTCTTTATTTTTTTTTTGTGGCACAGTAGTCGTTCTCAGTGAGGGTGGCTGTGTAATTTTCAGCTTTTTGTATGGTAGTTTGTCGTACCCTTGCTGTCTGAACCTTTGGTTAATTTCGACATTGGCGCCATGTATTCGGTGTCAGTGGAGATTATTCTTTTTGCTCTCATATATTGACCTTTTGGTATGCCTTTGAAAACTTTAGGATGGTGGAAACTAGAGATGTCCGAACTTCGAAAAATCCGGTCCGCGCGAGGATCTGCGAATTTTCGAAAAAAATCCGTAAATTCGAAAATCCGCGAGCGGACCCGTTAAAATGTATTAAAATGAAAGTTCGGCAAAATCCGCATTAAAAGTGGTCTAAATAGCCTTGGTAACGTACACTTAATCACTCAGGGACCTGGGTAATGTCCTTAGAACACGTATCAATGCCTACAATACCTAAAAATGACAGTCCGCTAGCGAGAACGGTATTTTTCGAAAATACGAGGATTTCCGTAAAAACGAGGATTTCCGTAAAAACGAGGACCTCCGTAAACCCGCGGATCTCCGAAAAACGAGGATTCCCATAAAACGTGTAATCATGTTAGCTGCCTTGGCTAATTTGGTCTGTGGCTTACTCCGTCTTGAAAATAATCCCCAAAAATTCGAATTTACAAGAATCCGCGTAATTACGATGATCTTCGTTTTTTCCGGGTCCCGGAAGATCGCAGATTCTCGTAATTGCGGAGATACTCGTATTTTTGAAAATTTTCGTAAAAAAAAAAAAAATCCGCGGTTCGGAAGTTCGGAAGGCGGAAAATCTGGAAAATCCGGAATAATCCGCCGTTCGCGGACGGGATAAATCCGCGGCGGATCCCGGTTCGGGTCCGCGAACCGGTCATCTCTAGTGGAAACTACTGGTGTGGAGTAAATTGTTCCTGTCAATAGGTTTCCTATATAGATTAGTTGTTAGTTTTGTACCTTCAATTGTTATGATCATCGAGGTATGGCTTTACCGTTTGTGAGGTGTTGTGAGTTAAACTTGATACTGATGTACCTTGTTAGCTTCATCAACCATTTCCCCCAGTTTCCTGACAGGGCCTCCCAAATGATCAGGATATCATCTACAAATCTGTAGTATCCTTTAATATGGTGTGGGTATGCTGGGTTATGGATGAACATCTGTTTCTCAAGCTTATTAACAAATATGTTTGAGAGAGACGGAGCTACCGTAGCGCCCATGGACGTGCCTTGTAGTTGCCAATAGTGCTGTTTTAAGAATCTGAAGTGTTTTTCTTCAGCACTATCTCTAGCAGTCCAACAAAAATATTTTTGGGTGTTGGTAGGTCCGTGTCGAGAGGCACTCTTAATGTGCTAGTCCCTCATCTTGTGGGATTGAGGTATAGAGAGCTTGTATATCTATGGTACACAGACATGTTTCTGAGTTCAATGGGCCCAGTGTATGTAGTCTGTTCAGTAGATCTGTGGTGTCTTTTAGACAGTGGGGGATCTGTGCAGCTAATGGTTGGAGGTATGAATTGACATATTTAGACAGTGGTTCTAGTACTGATCCTAAGCCAGAAACATACAGACCTGTTTATAATGCTCTGGGACTGCTAATTGGCTTTTAATCTCCGCAATATATGTGTTGGTGTCCATCACTACTATTGCTCCCCCTTTGTCTGCATTTTTAATTGTGATGTTTTTATTGTTCTGAAGCTCATTAAGGGCTCTCTGCTCGTTCTGAGTTAGGTTGTGTTTAGGCTTGTGTTGTGTACTTATTTTTTCTATTTCTTTGGAAACAGTGTTGGTGAATATTTGTAAAGTCTCATTTTTAATATCAGGTATGAATGTGCTTTTTGTTTTGAATGGGTGTTGGGTTTCGGTCTCAGTTTGATCCATAAAGTACATTTGGAGTTTAATAGTCTGGAGGGTCTTCTGAAACTCAATCTCCCACTTTATGGGATCTGTTTTGTAAATTGGTACGAAACCCAACCCTTTATTTAACACTGATAATTCATGTATACTCAAAGAATGATTAGAAACTTTAACCACAAGATTGTTTACCTTTGCTGTCTCACTTTCCTCGGGTACATCTCCCTTTTGTGTGGTGGTGGTGGTGGTAAGTTCCGCGTGTGATGCTCTGTTCTTCCTCCTGCCTCGGTGGTGCCTTTTCCTAAAAAATGCTTGTGGGAAGTTGGAACTGTGACTGCATCCCCTTATGTGTCTTCTCCACTGCTTGAAGTGGTGGTTGCCATACTCCTTGGTCTGGATCCGTACTTTTGGTGCCAGTTGTTGCGTTGGTATCTTTGATTTGGTGTCTGTCTGTGGTTTTCCTCCCATCTGTAAACGCGGTTTTGCATATAGTCCTCGTGCACACTCCCGATCCCTCTCTGTACAGTGCATACAGTGCAGGATAAATAAAAACGCCTATTTGTGTTCAAAAGATACAAACAGTTCAAAGTAAGTTCACATTACAAAATAAATGTTACCGGTAGATCTTTTTTGTTTATTAAAGTTAACCTGCAAATGTTATAGCAACACATCCTATATTAAGATGATATAATCTTTTATAATGCACATATAAAATTACAATGTAACCACAGTTTTATTTATTATGATTGTACATATTTATCTCTGTATCTAAGATGTATGTAGAATTTTATTTATGTATGTGTTAAATTTTTTTTCTACATGTGTGTTAATGCATGTTAGTGTGAATATTTGCATTGCATGTATGTTAGTGTGTGCATGTATCTTACTGCATGGCATTTTACTTCTTTTTCAGCATGCATATATGGTATTGTCAACGTGTTACATTTGAGTTTATGCAATTCTTTGGACTGCATGCATCTATGTTGTTTTTCATGCATGCAAATTAATATGTTTGCTTGTGTCTGTAAGCATTTGTCAATTTATTCATTAAATAATATTAATAGATATATACTTCTATTTAGAAATATATATCATTGTTTATATAGTTATGTATTTTTTTAGTATTTATTTAAACATTATTTAAAGGAAAGTTAATTGTGAATTATTTTTTTTTTAATCTAAGTTTATATTTTGTAAACATACTTTTAATAATATAATATATTTTATCTATATTCATAAAAATAATTAAATATATGCCCACTTGCTATTCCCTGCTGTTGACATTAACGAACTGACAAATTATTTTCACCGCTTATATAACTAGCGTTTCTATGCCCATTATTAACAAACTTACTTTACTTATTTTTTTCAAATGCTATAATATATTTTTCAGAAACTGCTTCGATAATTACATACCTCTTTCCTCCGGCATACTGTACAAGCCCTCTCTTTGCTTGAAACTTCAGGCAGGGTGCCGGACCTGCAGCCGCGTCCCTGATTGTCTCTGAGGCAGCCAATCACGGATGTGTCGGCCAGCTGCTTAGAACACCGGTGGAGGGAGGGAATGTAAATACGTAAGTATGTAGGTACAGAGGACTTTATAAACAATGTATTATAGTGGTTCAGGCTGGGGGAGGGAGACATATTTTAACCCATACGGATTTTGTACTTGGGGGGGAGATGAAAAACGATGGGAGAGGGGGTGGGAGTGGTGTAGTCTGCATGGCAAATTTCTCCCAGAGGAAAGACAGGAGGCAGAGTCCTATTTGGACTCTGATAGGCTCCTGGTGGTCAGTTTTTGCGAGTTTGGGTGGGACATATCAGGGCAGCCATTTGGAGCAGGGATGTAAGGTAATGATTTTATTACATTCCAGAGTGGGGCCAGTAGTGGGTTAAGTTAGAGTTTTTTTGGGTGGACATGGAATTTAAAATATCATTATTATTAACATTTTGGCTACATTAGATACACTATAAATAGTACAATCAAAGATGTATTATTTGTAATATGATAGTTTTCATATTTTACAATGATTCTAACAATGATATACGTAATTTTTTTGAAATACATTTATAATGTTCATTATGAATTTGATTCAGAAATGCCTAAATGTGTAGTAAAAGGTTGTCCACACAAGTCTGGTCAGAAAGATGTGTATCCTGATGTTGCCCTACATCCATTTCCAAAGGATATAGATCGCATTAGATTATGGCTACAGCAAACAGGAGATCATGATCATGACATGGGTGAATTCACAGAACGGATTCTGAAAGGAGTGAAAGTTAGTACATATCGAATGTGCTCCACACATTTCACTTCGGATATGTTTATTATGAAGGGAACACGACGTGTATTGAAGACCAATGCTGTACCAACGGTATTTCCTAATGCTGCAATTGATACTGTCACTATTCCTCAAATAAATGTTAGACCTCCTAGAAAACGAAGGAGAATTGGACCTCAAACATCATCTACACATGATGACAGTTCAACTTCAACATCCAAGATCTCCTCTCAAAACCTTGATACATCTGGTACAAGCACCATTGTAAGAATTATTTCTAGACTTGCTCACAGGCAAACACAATATGATCCACTGATTGCTTCTAAAGATTTTTCTTCAAATGCCAATATTCGTTTGAATATGCGAAGCGTGTCAACCGACATCAGTGATTTAATAACCATGAGGGAAACTGTAACACAAACAACTGAGGACACCACTGATATAGATTTTAAGAATTTGTGTCTTGATCATGGTTATCCGATTTTTTTTTTCTACACCGATAAAGGAATTGACATCAATTGAGGAAATAGCATCAAGTGAAAGATTTGGTGACAGTAAATTATCTCCTAATCCGGAAGATGTGTCTCAGGAAGATAAGGATATAGCTGATGAAACCATATAGAGTTCTATTGTTATAAGTGAAGGCAAATCATATATACCCGACAGTAGTTCAAGTTCCTCCGCTGACAACAATGTACAAGAATTCATTCCAGAAGAGGATGATCCTGTACTTTCCAAAAAGTACATTGTTTTTGAAGAATGCTTAGAAGAACTCCTAATGATGGTTCCATGTCGAGAAAACATTTCTCCACGCTGCAATGAGGATATTGTTGAGATTGATAAAAGAACAGAAGGTGCAATGCTTGTAGTTCAACTTACCTGTTGAGCTGGGCACAAGTGTTATAATCGTTTAGAAAGGTTAATGAAATGCTCAAAATTCTAGGATTACAATCAGTATCCGAAACAATGCACTACCAATATCAACGAAATTACCTATTTTCAGCTGTGGACTATCAATGGCAAAAGGAAAAAGAAAATCTGAGTTCTAAAATCTACGGTAGGCCTGTGGTTATCGGTGGCGATGGGCAGTTTGATAGCCCTGGACATTGCGCTAAATTTTGTGTCTACTCAGTAATGAACATAATGTCACAAAAAATAGTAAGTTATCAGACTGAACTGGTTTCAAAGGGGACATCATCTGTAGCAATGGAAAAAACAGCATTCAAAAAATGTTTAGACAATCTTCTCGATGACAATGTTGATATACAAATAGTGGCTACTGATCGTCATACAAGCATCAGAAAATTGATGGCAACTGAATATTCACAAATACTTCATGAATTTGATGTATGGCATTTGTCAAAAAGTATTTCAAAAAAGCTAGTGGCTGCCAGTAAAAAAGCCAAGTGCAGAGATATAGTCTACTGGATCAGCACCATCACAAACCATCTATGGTGGTGCGCTCAATCCTGCAAAAGAGATGAAGATGTTATCATTGCCAAGTGGAAATCACTTCTGTTCCATATTTCAAACAGGCACACTTTTAAATCTCTAAAACATTACACAAAGTGTAAACATAAAAGGTTGTCACGTTTAGAGCTTGAACACACACCGTGGATCCGGAGTACAGATAAGGCACGAAATCATCAATGACCCAGCTTTGTTGAAAGACATCAAACACATCAGTAACTTTTGTCACACAGGAGGTCTTGAGGTATTCCATTCAAAAGTTTTAAAGTATAGATCTAAGCGTCTTTCTTTTGGAATTGATGGCATGCATGCCAGAACCCAACTTGCAATACTGTCCCATAACAGAAATGTTGGAAGACCGCAATCGGTTGCAAAAAAGGCAACTTCAAAGACTGACGCTATTGGAAATAAAAGATTTAAAATAGCCTTTCCCAAGCAAAAAAAGCAATGGGTTGCAAAACCTATATTTGAACCATTGGTTGATAATCATGTGTTTGATATTGCATGTGATGCCTTGAGAATAATGTCAGGACAATTAACCCACAATTGGCAATCTCAGAGATTGAGTGTTCCTCAAAATATTGCCTCTGTTGATAGACCCTCCAAACAGGACGTAATTGAGAAACACATGTCAAGATTCAGAAATCAACAATGTGAATA